>NQII01009894.1:0-43947 GCA_002778355.1 Clitarchus hookeri
GTCTTCCCTTTATGTAAGCACATGGCTTACTGTTAGAGATGGGTTGTTACAGCTATTTTCTGTACCTGCTTCAAAATGCTACAGTTACAAACTTGTAACTGATACGAAATACCTGATATTTGCTGTATCAGATACAGGAATTCCCGAGCTTCCCGACTGCGTCGCTACTTCGCCAGTTTCTCGAGTAGCGGGCGAGTATGAGGTACACAGTATCAGGTAGGCGTGTATCAGATACAAGTTACTGATATTTTAGTTAAAAATTTTTTTTTGGAATTTTTGGAATTTTTTTGTTTATAGGTCATTAAAGGTCACGAGTACAGGTTCAAGGTCATGGGTCAAGGGTCATGGATCATGGGTCAAAGGGCTCGTTTTGTTACAAATGAGAGGATCGGTACTTTTTGAGATAAAAATGGGAAATTTTAACGGGAACAGGGATATTTTTTTATGGAAAAATGGAAATTTTAAGCGAAAATTGCCGATTTCAAGGGTAAAAGGGAAATTTTCAGAGAAAAAACCGGTAAAAGGGAAATTCAAGATGGCGTCAGCCTGCTTTTAGCACTTGTGCCCCGTGCCCTTATGCCCGACTTCTCCAAATTATATTATTCGAACATATAGCTTATTGGCTGTGACAACAAAACAATTGTAGTGTCGATTTAAGTACAGCACGCACCATAAATATTTTTGTTTGCAACGTCTGAAACAGCAAATTAAAGTAGGTCTAAAAGGGTTAAACCGTCGGTGGTTAGGCCTGCTTGGCATTATTTCGGAAAATTACACATTAAATTCGTCTTTTAAAACACCTCATACGTATAAACGGATTTATTCATCTCTATGAAGCATTCTTTTTCTCCGTACGGTTATTATATCGTATAAATATGGAATTTAATAGCAGAGAGTTCGTTTTCACACAACCTAGAGTAGGTATATTAATGCTGACTTCAGTGTTACACGTAAATTATTGACAATATATCATGTCCAGTAGCTTAAAATCCTATCAAAACATGCACCAGGTTTGAAATATTACATTTCAATCAAAACATTTTGTCCCTGACTACAGTTAGTTGATAATTCGAAAAGAAAACTGCAAAAATTCGATAAGCTTATATCAAAATTTAATATTAGCATATGTTTACAACTATGAATTCTGCGTGATAAAATTACTAATGTCCTAAAACATCTTATTCAATCATAAAAATTACGTAAGATAATACAATATGATTTAAATTAATCTTTGAACTAAAGTATTTAAATTAATACCAGGAAGAACTATATTAGTAGATCTTCATGATTGACTAAAGATTTATTCCAGAAACATTTGAAATATTTGTATTTCATACAGAAAAGTGCAGGAGGAAAATTAAATATAGATTGAAAANCCAGAAACATTTGAAATATTTGTATTTCATACAGAAAAGTGCAGGAGGAAAATTAAATATAGATTGAAAAAAAAATCTCCTTTGAAAGAAAAAAATCTGGCCACTACATACTAGGCACACACATTCCAATATCCTTTAGTTGGCGCTTAAGGGGGTAGCATCCTTAATAAATTTGCTTAGTATTGTGTATTTTCTTTATCAATCTTGCTTTAGTACACTATACGATCATAACTGAGTACTTACAAGTTCAGAGATTTGTCTTTTTAATACGTTGTTAAGGAATAATTAAGTTTTTATTGTCCATTTTATTAAATTTGCTCCATGATCGGAGGATAATTTCATGTGTTAAACTTCCCTTTTTTAAACTAATTTGATTGTATTCTATGCTTTACAATGTCTTATTTTTTCGTTTTTCGGTTGTAACCCTCCGAAAACAGTTTCTTTCTGTACCCCTCGAAACTGAAAATTTCGACGCGCATTTTAAATTACAACTACAGACAAACGAAAAGGAGTACAAAGAAACTAAAGAAAGCATGTCATGAGGGAATGCACATAGATTCAATTAGTGACCTGACTATCTCGTAAAAATACTAGCTGGTGGAGATATAGTCCAAGTAGCCGTTTTTAGCAAAAAGGCTACTGGAAGGTAGCGCCCTCTTCACTCTGTGGCCACTGTCCGAACTCGGTGTAAGCCTGCGTGTAAGCATTCCTGGATTAGGGGGGAGAGGAGGGAGCGGCCAAGAGTGGGCAGGGAGCAGAGAATGAGTTGCGGTATTCCGTTGGTGTTGTCGTGAAGGCGGGGAGGGGGCCGTGTAAGCCGTGGCCTCGAGGAGCGTAGTAATTCTCAGAAATGTAATGAAGACTGACAATAACCAGCCCTTCTTCAGCTAATGTCGCTATACATAAATTCCTAGGAAGGAATTGTACTCTATATAATTTTTTTTGGTTAGAATTATGAACATTTTTGCATTTTCATTTCGCATTTTGTATTTGCATTTCAAATAGCATTTTCATTCCATATTGTCGTTATTATTGTTCACTCCTTACTGTGTAAACTTAACTTTTTACTAAGAATAATGGGGGAAAAGGTTTATCTTTAGTACAGAAAACTATTTTTTTTTAATTTTTCATCCCAAATTGACAACTGTTTCATAAGCTGGTTATAGGATTAAAGTAAAAATAGCTGTTTGATGAACGAGGGAGACAGAATTATCCTGAGGAAACCCTACAAGTTTTCCAGATACGGAAGTCCAGCTGTTGCATTCGCGGCGGTAGCTAAGCAACCACCTCTTTCCCAGGACAAAAAAATTAGAACTATCGAATAATAGCGGGGTTAATTAAGAAATCGTTAAAAAGTAGTCATTAATTTTTTTTTAATTTGTTCGCGATTATTTGAAATGCAAAGAACCTTAAAGAAATAAATTGAATGAAAATTGATTTTCATGTACTACCTTGCAGATAGCAGCTCACTAAGTGACGTTATATATTATAGTAAAGTGTCTACGGGTAGCAAACACTATAGTTTTTCATAATTAATTTCGAAAATTTTGGATGTAATAAAAAATATATCCAGAGACGTAGCGGGAAAGTAGTTTATACACTAAATTGAAAAAATTTCTCTAAAAAGTGTAAATAAATACATAGCATTTTCAGTATTCGAGTCAAGAGACTAGTGACCCGTAGCTGCCACAATGACTTTGGTCATAGAGGTCATTAATGTCCAGCCCTGAATCTTCAAATAGGCATTAGGTATCATGGGACCTTTATTTGTACACATGGCTAACTCGTAGGCCTGAAAAGATAATTTGGACATGACTTAGAGTTGCAAATGTTCAATGGGAGTCCGGCGAGCTCAACCTTTCAGAATAATCCAGTACGATACAGCGGTCATTCTAGTTTCCATTGACCTCTGACGTAGTAATTAGATGTTCACTATTCCAAAGTCTCGAAAATTAGAACTTATAAATGAATAAGTAATTGTACACAGCAGTTATCTCGATGATCCTATTTTAACTTTGGTGTGCGCTATAATAATATCAGCGATCCTGTTGTTCTCAAAGATGAACTACCTACCCCGGTACCGTACAGCTTCCGTTATTTTAAACAATGAATAAATAATGATGAAAGTTTTTATGAAAATGCCTTATCGCAAGAAAACTTGGCATTTTTATCATAAAAACTTACTATTTAGTAGAAAAGTTGTACAAAAGTTTGAAGAAAATTAATAACATTCATTTCGGAGGCCAGTCGTGGTCCGTTGTCCACAGTTTGAAGACCGCTGCGCTGTCTTAGAGAGGATAAAAGGTGGAATGTAGAGGCTGTTCCTACGTTACTGAGTAAAAACGTTTTATATATTTAAAATTATTACACTTCGCTTCTAACTGCATGTGCGGAGTTTATACGCTGGAGTAATTTTTAAATTATGTTCGAAAATGTTTTTACATTTTTTATTCTTTCAATTTATTACGTTATTGACAAACCCCCCCAACCGAGTTACATTAATAACCAATAATTTGAGTAAATAAAATAATTGTAATAAACATAATTGTAAAAACTTAAAAAATATACATTATTTTGCTATTTTGGGAATTATATAGGGACGAGTTCGAACTTTGTCTCAATCATTCAAACATTTGGCTGTGGTGTTCACGCAAATTGAAATTAAATGATAAATTGGCGAATACAGCTGGCCTGATTTGATATCTGCCATTTACAAACATTTAAATAAGTTCTTTGTTTGACGTTCCTTAAACTCGAAATGAATGATTAATTATTTAGGTTTTTTAAAAACATTATATCAAACAGTAACATATTCCCACAATAACAAAAAAATAAAAAGCCAGGAATGTCAATTTTCGTATTATTTTTATTGAAAGGACGGCGATGAGGGCATAGATTTAGTATAAAAAATGGCAACAGTAATTCATGTAGAGAGAGTGAAGAAGTTAGCATAAGTGAGTGTGTGTGTATGTGACGGCAACAGCACTGCTGCTGTGGCCTGCCAGAGTTACACCTGGCCGTGTGTGTGCAGCAGGCGGTGACGGGGAGCCAGGAGCGACCGCAGCCAGAGGGACCTCCGACGGAGACGCCGGCGACGTCGTGCACCAGCGCCGTGGCTGACATCAGGCGCATCACGCACCGCGCTACTATGAGGTCGCGCCAGCAGTTACAAGCCACGCGCGAGTCCGTAGAGCAGTTCGACAGAGAAATAGCCGCGCTGCGGGCTATCAGGAAAAGGTCAGTCAACAACACACTCTTCTTGTTCCCTATGCAGCCTAGGCAACACGTCAAACTGTTTGTTCTATCAAGTGATTCAATTCCAACCATGGGGTAAAACCGACCAATTTTTTCATTTTATAAAGGGGCCGTTGTGGTGTAGAGGTTAGACTACTCTCCTTCTATCACGACGAATCGGGTTCGATTCCCGGTGGAGTGGCCCCTATACTTTCGCATGTTGGAATCGTGCTAGACGTTGCCGCTGGCTGACGGGCCTTCCCGAGGATTTCCCGTTTCTCCCACCCTTGATTTACGGCACTCCTCCACACTCACTTCGCTTCACCACCATATTCTCTCAAGATCTCGATGTTAACAACCGCTCAAATAACTTCACTCCTGCTCACTCATTCATATTATACAAAAGTGGTAAAATGTCCGGCGGTCGATTTTACATTATTATTAGAATTTCCTCACCTTACTATTCCCTTCTTCCTTTTTAGGATCCAACATTCATCGGCTGCTCGGTATGAATTGACTGTATGTTAAACCCGTTGTAAGGTGTTCTTTCCTGCCATCTGTACATCTCTCACCATATATAGAACTAACATTGCCGAACACCCGATGGATTTAGTCATTCGTCTCTCGAGTGTGCATGTCCACAAAATTCAACGTCACATTTTTAATACAAACTTAAGGTGGCCGCTTGGTTGAAGGGATTTTGCACGTCTGTAGCCTAAAAGCATGGGAGCATTAGGGGTGACCGAGATATGCGCATCAACACTCTCATCCCCTCTACGAGAAAAGCAGTGCACTAGACGGGCAGTCTTGCCATAAAAAACGTTCCTTTATGAGACTTTCAGCACGCACCCTTTCATTTTACTACTTAGTAATTTAAATAAAGATACGATGCACGCCCCTATTACCTTTTTTTTATGCCGGAATGTCAATTTCTAAAAATGGCCTTGAAAACACCCGTTTGAACCATTTTCACTATCACAAAACATGCTATAGACAGAAATAGAGGAACTGAAAAACGTATACTAGCGCTTAAAGTTTCTAAAATGCTATTCGTAAACAGACCTCACTCAGACACGTTAGACGGTTTTTTAATAAAACTTTTTCTGATGGAGCTCTGCACACCGTTTGGCGGCCTACCCAGGCGGCCACCTTAAGGCATGAAGCTACTTTACCTTTGTCATTGTACACATTACTTAAAAGAATGGCGGTAAGTGTGTGAGCCCAATTCCGTGTAACGTAATGGCAGATATTTTTTTCAATGATAAGTACTAAAACGCTTAATTTCCCACGACCAAGCTGCAAAAAGTACGTCTCAGTCAGGACTTAAAATAATTTTAAAACTGTTCCTTGGCGAATGCGGGTGATGTTCAAGGGTGCCGTTTTCCCAGGTTCCTAAACAGAGCGCAGAGTTTCAGTTCTGTAGTTGCCATTTAAAAACTGTTCAATATTCTTGAACGGTGTCTGCATGTGATTACTATTAAGAAACATAAGCTACAAAAAAAATTATTTTATAAGTGAACTACGCAAAATAACAAATCGAAGTAAACATTTTAATATTTTTATAATGTACAAATATAATAAAGTAAATAAAACGCAGAAAATTTAACAATTGTAACTAAAAGGTCATGCAATTAATTTTAAGGTATGTTAAGTAAAAGTTATTTTCCAAAAATTTAAGGTTAGCCACATATAAAAGATATGCAAAGATTTCCTTATTCTCAGCAATTTTTTGAAATTGCAAAAACATTTCCTTGTATGACATTATAGATGTACTGAATTAACTCTTGGAATCTTTGGTAATTGTTAGGTATCTCATTTCTGTGGACAGGATAGTTTCATCATTTGTAGGTTTCTAGAACAGGAATATTGAAGTTTTTACATGTGTTAATGCGAAATATAATATGCACTCATTTTTTATTTTGCGGGGAAAGAGTAACAACCGATAGCGTTTAAAAATCGAACAGTTTTTAGTACAAATATAGTTAAAAAGTAATTTTTGTGGACAACGTCTTTAAACAATTTTTTATATTCGGATACTTATTTCAATTTTTGTTTCTGTCTCTTAATATGAATTTTTGTTGTGTAAGTTAATATAAAAGGACTAATGAATGTAGTTCAATTTTTATTTGTATACGAATCTTCCGATACGGTTTACTTTACATACACACTGAGAAAAAACTTTTGTTGATTTAAACAAAGTTAGTTTAGCGAAACCAAACTATTGTTTGTAAAGGCGCAATAAAATATTCAATTGTTGGATTCAAATTATTATTTTGTTATTTGGTTGCCCCAAAAATTGATTTTGTTTGTATCAATTAATATTTGTTTGACTTTACCTACATTAAACAGTTTCGGTTAGTATAAATAATATTGTACTTAAGCCAGAGCGCGATACTGGGCTGGATCACGTGTTCCCGAGTGCTACGTCCCAATAACGTAAACTTAACTTATAAATGGTGAAGTGGGAGTGTCTTTAAATACATACAGTCGAATACTGGACAACGTGCGCAAATAAATAATTTATATTTTACAGCTTTCCTTTTTGTTTCGTGTTGAATTTGATTTATTAAGGATGTTTATGCCATTATTTAACATCATTAAATACTCTAAAAACACTATTACTACCCTACTTGTCAAAACAAATTAATACAAATTAACTCTCGATCTGCATTTTCGAACGAAAACAATCAAATGATTGGCCAAACATATAAATACAGTTAATTAATCAAACTATTTTCTTAGGAGTCTAATTTATTTTAGCCAACACAGGGATTTTGTTCATTTGTACGTGAATTTTTTAGATGAACAGAATTAATTTGGTTGGTTTTCATGCTTTGATTATTTCACAAAGTATTTTGTTGGGGCAAGTAAATATATTTTTAGGCCATTACCAGCGAATACTTTGATTGCGGAAAGAAACCTTTCTCTCAGTGATAATAGGCAGCGCATCTCAGTCTTTATCATTACACCAGAAAATGATAGGGTCACAATTGAAAGTCCAATGGAGGCGAGATGACAAGCGAAACACTGCACACCAGTTGATCGCCTTGCGTGTAAAGGCGAGGAGATATTCGACGAGTGTAGCTAGGTCGTGCTTTACGCCCACGCGCTACTACGCCTCGGACACCGTAAATACCTTCAGCCAGAAGGTACCTCCAACTTAGCAGTTGTATCACACTTTGAAGAAAGTCCAGGACCTTTAAAGGCGCTGCCATCTGCGTACTCAGAATTCAATTGGGGAATCATGTTAAAGAAATTCCTACTCAAATCATCGACTATTAGGGTACCCGTTTCAAACAAAAGTATGCCTACTTTATGTGACATTTAAAAGAAATACTAGTAGGTTCGAAGAATTGCGCTTTACATATTTAAAAAATTCGAAAATTTAAATTAATATATTACAAAAATATGGTTAATGAATACAGTTTTCGACATACATGACAGTATTATCTGAAAAAGTTGCAATAAATAAATTTTATTTTGTTTAAACGCCAGTGCAATAAGAAGTAATTAATTTAAGATTGACTCCCCATTACAACTCTGTTACTACAGACTTCGTAGCCAGAGATATTAATTGCGTCACTATTAACGTGTACGTTTACTAACCATTTTAACAACAGCGTCAGCAACAAATTATGGAGAGTATTTCAAGTATAAGTGTCCATTTACACGCGAAATCTTTAAAATAATTACTGAGACCTTCACTTTTTATAAAAGGAGGCGTATGAACCGGCATTATGAACAGTACTTTTATTTCTAACAATTCTGCATTGTCACTGGAAAAACGTAAGGATATAATTCACTAGAACAATGGCAACATTAATTTGTATAGGAGGCGGAAAAAAAAACAAACTGCAGAAAGGAACATTTTAGGGAGGGTTAAAAAAGTACTCAGTGAACTGCAAACCACGAATAAACGAAAAGTCTTGGTGAAAATAGTCAAGAATTATGGGATGTTTTATTAGTATTAGAATCCGTAGCACAATTTAAAACATTACTTCCACAAAGAAAATGAATATTTTATACGTAAAATTTTGCTTTGCATATTTAAAAATGTATTAGTCTGTGAGAAGTTGAAGCGCAGTGAACGNGTAAAATTTTGCTTTGCATATTTAAAAATGTATTAGTCTGTGAGAAGTTGAAGCGCAGTGAACGTGTCATTACGCGGATATCAAATAAAAAATTTTACGTGGGTTGAAAACTCAGTCGGACTCTTTTTTTTTTTTTTCCCAAAATTGCGGACTCGTAAGGTTGATTAAATAAAAATATAGTACTAGTAAAGGAAAACAAAATATATTGAAATTGTGAGATGTTAATTCAATAATGTCGGACTACAGAGAAAGAAAATACATAATTGTTAAAATGAAGAACAACCACCAAAAATATATAAAGACCATTTTAATCAGTATCTTAGATATCAGGTTTTAAACCAGAAGCTGATAATGGAGATTTGATGATGACGCTGAAATAATGACAATAATATTAAAAATAATTGTTATTTAGTTTCAATTCCTTCCCTCCCCACCCCCTCTACCAGTCCTATTAAGACATATTTTACGACACCTACAAAAAATTTTGCTTAAGGAAACAAGATACAATTAGTCAAATTTAGGCAAAAAAATAATATTTCCAACAAACAAATTTTGTTGACCTGTTAATGATGTTTTGTAACATTAGGCATGCACTTTCATTAAATAAACAAAAGCAGTTGCGTTGCAATTCGATGTTCCTTTAGAGAAAATAATTTTTTGTGAGAACCAACTTCACACTTATTCAATCATAAACTAGAGAAATAATTTATATTTACGCGAAAAAAAAAATTAAAAGAAAACTCAGTCTTAAATCTGCCTAAATATCTCAGTTTTTTAATGTAAGCCATATCTGCGAAACAGTGCCTGGGGTTTCATATGCGATTAAAATGTCTTTTGAACGAAAGTCCTTGTGGATGTCAGTGTGTTTACAAACTGTAAGATACAGAGGCGTCTAGCGACAGATGCGGCGGTGTAAATTCTCTTAAAATTATTCATTCAACAATGGCAGCAAAAGTAACTGAAACCCGTTGCAAACAACATTATAATTATAATATGAACACTTTATCATTTATGTATGCTATGAGATTACTTGAAGAATACGCCAAAGCAGAAATGTGTGTAAAGTGTTTCACGGTACATTTTTGATGTGCCTTGAAACACACTATGAGCTATGAGGGACGGCATACCTGATTTCGCAAACGTGTAAACTGAAATGTGCACATGGTTCTCGTTTCCAGGATAGTCAACGTGGATGAGAGGAGGTTGGCGCTCTTCGGAGCGTTAAGAAATATGGCGTACATTTCACGTACTTCATATGCACATTAACCACTCTCCGTGTTTCAACATTGGGCTGCTTTCTTCACATTACTAGGTACTATAGAAAACCACGTGGATAGGATTTAAGGTTTGATATGTTGACACACTTCGTCTAAACTAGTTTCAATGCCAATAATACAGATCTTAGTTAGTGGTAGATTTTTATGCATATGAACAGGAGGAGCGTCTGATTTAAGTACAGACGTAAACAAACACGTTCATCACTACTGACCATGTGGTTTTGACAGTTCTGTTGGCGATGGGTGAATCAGTTTTCGAGGTCATATGCAGAAGACGAAAATTTGTCTACCTCATCTTTTATCTATGGTTTGGCGCCGGTTAGCCCAGCGAATAGACGAGGTTGAGATAGAATAGGATGACCGAACAGGGGCGGAATGAAGACGGGAGAGGGAACTGGAATGTATCTTAGCAGTGACCGCCACGCTACTTACGTCACAATATCCGTCTTAAAATGCCCCGTCCCTGGGATCCTAAATCGAATGGAGGACCCCAATGCTGGAAGGACTGCATCCAATCACACCGCCAATCGCGGGTACAAATGCATGAATGACAACTGTAGTAAATGAAACACGCAATCTCCGCAAACGGGCACGGACTTGATATCGTAACTGCCGCGGAAACCACCATGCGAATTTTTTGACCTCATGAAATNAACACGCAATCTCCGCAAACGGGCACGGACTTGATATCGTAACTGCCGCGGAAACCACCATGCGAATTTTTTGACCTCATGAAATCACGAGCCGTGCGATTTTATGTATGCGTAGCCTATCTCTTCTCGAGCTAATTTCCATGCCTAGAACGTTAGCTTCGGCTTAATAATTACAGCAGGCCTATCCATTTAATACCATAAACATTATTTTACACCAGATAATGTATAGCTATTTAAAAAATTATGTTACAGACACTATTCTTGCATTTTGAACAGGGCACATAATTTATATTCATGTTATTTAGGATGAAATTTCACTCTCCACTGGAAAATAACTGAAAAATTTACTTTTATTTATTTTCGTGTTGTTATGGGGAAATTTTTTTGTTAGATATGAAGCTTATTACAAAATAAAATAATTATTTATTCATATTATGTTTAAGGAACGTTTATCAAAGAAGACATTAAAACTGTTTGATAAATAACTGATTTTTTGCTAATGATTTTAATTATAAATCATCCTTCTTAGCAAGAATCTGTATTTTAACATATCAAAACAAACGAATGAATACTGATGTAAAAAATCTGATATAAAAACTATTAACTACAAATTTTATAACTAAACAACGTACCGAAACCCTTTTCATTTTATTTTGAAAATCATTAGTTAGGAAGAAGTCTTTGTTTTGTGTCTATGCAACGGGAATATTTTCCCTAAGCCTGCCAAATAAAAGTTATGCTCACTAGGTATAAAAATTTTACTTAACAATTTTTTGCGTTTAGGAAAGAGTGGTTACAGTTCTCTCAGTCTTATAATAGGTCATGCGTATTGACGCTGCAAACAAAAACGATTCCTTTGTTATAACATCTTTATGTGCTCGAGATTTATATTAATTCCTCCCTCACGTTTATCGGTAATAGTCTTATACATGCAATGAATTTCTTAATATAACTGATAAAATATTCTATGACAGTGCTACGATTTATGTAAACGATCAAAGAAACATACGAGAAATGTGTGAGAAATCTCCGACTACCAGTTTTACAATGTAACATTAAAAATATCATCCCATTCACAAAGCGGCCTTTTAAAATGTTCAATTTCGTAAAGTTTATAAATTCAATTGACCTTTTTAAGTTACAAAGTTGTGTTCTAAATGCTTATATTTGCAAACTAAATTGTTTTCCCTTAACGATACAGTGTTTATCTTGAATAAAAGCATCACAAGTTTTAAGTTTAAGTAATAAATGTAGTCATCGTTGCCACTTATCCACAAAGCATTCACTGCTAGGCTTTAGAGAAAATATAAAACAATAAATCACGTATTTCCCGTACACTGTCCAAAACATTCTACGCGCACATTGAAAAGCTCTGATATTTTTAGTGCTATATATAAGTAAGAAATATACACTTCACTTTACCCATGCAAGAAACGAGTTCATTTTTTAACATGAAATATCTTCTTATACAATGAATCATATTGGGAATAATATAAATGCTGCATATCCAATTACATTAAAATTGTGGAAGTAACTTGGGTGTTTAAAAATCGCACCTTACTATAACCAAAATTAAAATGACTATCGGTTTTAAAAGTTTTATATTCTACAAAATTAAACATTCCGCAATCTCTTCGTGCATATGCATCTGATAAAAAATACCAATTTTCAACATCCTTAAAATAAAATTTTAAATAAACAGCATTATTAATAAGAAATACATTATGATCTATTACATGATTGGTAAAAAATTCTTAACGTTGATTCATGTTTTAATTAAAAGTGCCATACAGCAGCTTTACGATATTAGCATTAAAAGCAAACATGAATTATTATTTTCTGCTAGGTACCCAACTCTCTTCTCATGCCGTTTGTTATAATAAGTAAATTAAAATTTTCAACTACAAATGTATACTACGATTGTTTCTTGAATATCTTTAATTGAAATTACTTTTATTTCTAATTATTAATCATTGGACTAATTATTAGAACTACCAACGTTCGATAACATTCTTTTATTCAGCAAATATAAAATTTCATGCGTAAAATTTTGATATGGTTTAGACGACAAATAAAATAAATTAATAAGTTCTACGTTCTGTTTCTGTAAGGAGAATTCTCAAACCACAAATTATCCAGTTTTTCTATTTTCAACAAATTTATGTTAATCTGTGCTCATGTATAGTTCAAAAGAGAGCTCATCTCTCTAAATGGATTTAATAGAAAAGTTTGGTTTCAAGTTATATAATATAAAAAAAAATATTTTGCAGATAAATATATAAATTCTAAAAAAAAAAAACATTTAACCAATACAAATAACTTAGTTAAGATAAAAATATTTGGTCTATACCTAATTTCTAAATGTGTACCAGACAGGAAACATTTTGCTACAGCTATTTAGACATGCAGGTTTGATCGAAGAAAGGGTTTTTAACAGCCGTTTAAGCTACAATAATAAACATTTATCAGGAAGCGAGACAAAATATAATCTTTGACATTTGTGAATCCTTCCTGAAATAAAAAATACTAAATCTAAGAAATCTATGAAATATTAAAGCAAAAGATTATTTTCAAATTAAATTTTTCTGTCAGATGGGAATTATGTGTTGGGTTGGTGGTTTCTCGCGGGAAAAGTTGCTTGTGTCCTTGTGTCCTATTTTATTTCATTATAGGATGTCGTGTGTGTATGAAACTACCTTCACATATCTCTGCGCCAATGAGGATACTTGCACGCTATAAATGAACATTTATGATTAGTCTACAAAATGCCAGCCGAGTTAAAAATGCATTATCTAATCGCAAAACGATGAATCCACTATAATATTTTTAATGAGGTGATGGTTAAAAATATTTTTGTGATTTGCTAGTTGTTCTAGTTGTGTGGTATCGCGGAACAGTGAACCACTAGTTTGGCCGATGCCCAGGTGCGAGGCCAACCTCTCGCCCTCGGTTGCCTGCTTGTGGCTGGGCCACTTGAAAAATGGGGTAATTCTTCAGGGTGGGTTAAGAAGCTCTTGGCTATGCGATAACGCACCTGCCTGCAATATCAGAGATCACCTCTTGTTATGCGGCGCCTGCGATACCTAACACACCCACCATAGTTTCTTCCTTTTTGTAACCTCATCGCGTGGTTTATTCAAGAACTTGTCATGAAGGCAGCGATATCAATTACAATGCTTAAATTTTAANCTCGCGTGGTTTATTCAAGAACTTGTCATGAAGGCAGCGATATCAATTACAATGCCTAAATTTTAAAGGCCATATTTTCCATTATTACTTTCCGAAAACCTTGAGAATGGTCTGCCGTAGTGGCCATTACACNTAAATTTTAAAGGCCATATTTTCCATTATTACTTTCCGAAAACCTTGAGAATGGTCTGCCGTAGTGGCCATTACACCTGTTAGTATGGTATACGTCATGGCATTTGTCGCCTTGTACGACCGGATTTCATACCAAGTTTGGTAACAGGATATGTCCTATTTTTCATGGCAGGTTTCATACCAGCTTTCGTACCGGAAAAATGNTCATACCAAGTTTGGTAACAGGATATGTCCTATTTTTCATGGCAGGTTTCATACCAGCTTTCGTACCGGAAAAATGACACTGCAGTTTCAGAGCGAAGGGCGCTCCCAGTGGTCATTATTAGAAACAAGTTGAGAAAGAAATAGAAAGTAATGTCTCCTTGATTATACCGTATGTTCGTGAGGCTGAAAATCATTCACATATATTTTGAATTCGATAATGGTGAACAATATTGACAAAAGCCACCTATAAATAGTGTTACAAGAGTATTTTTGCATAAGGGCATATCACAGCCACAATTTTAGTATTTTTTGCATTAGATAATAACGAAAATTAATTATTTTCCATGATTCATAATTCACAATAGAATAAATAAATAAGAATTACTAAAATTATTTCTAACAATCTCGTAACAAAAATTATGCAATTTTTATAAATTGCTTAAAATAAGCATTTCTGCACATTTTTTATTTTCAATAGTCAATAGCTTTTTTTTTTCTTAGTGTACCTTACAATGAAGTAAGACATGACCTTTCAATTAACAGTGTTATGTTTTCTTTATCTGTTTTCATTTATAATATTTTTATCTCCACAAAACATTGTTTTCGCATGTCGCNAACAGTGTTATGTTTTCTTTATCTGTTTTCATTTATAATATTTTTATCTCCACAAAACATTGTTTTCGCATGTCGCAATGCAAAAGAAATTATACCAGTAAAGAGCAATTACAAGTATTGTCTGAATTTGAGAGGTACTGCATACAAATTAAAAACAATGAATTTTTTAATGGTAAACAGCGCTGATGAGGGTGGAATGTCCACATACGAAAATCCGCCGGGAATTGATCCCAGTTCACCTTGATAAGAGGCGAGTTGTCAAACTGCTATACCACCGCGTACTCTAGGTCAGAGGTTACTGAGATGCACTTACGTTACATATAGAACCGATTATACTATAAACCAGGAGCAGAGCATAAATCCGGGGTTACGATAGCTTCACGTTACTTATAACACAACACGTTATAATTACACGTGTACGTGGAAATAAGCATTTCGGGTGTCATATAATGAAGCATCATATCNTATAACACAACACGTTATAATTACACGTGTACGTGGAAATAAGCATTTCGGGTGTCATATAATGAAGCATCATATCAACTATAGAAATGTTTAAAGTTTTATTATAGCTTTAATGTAAAACAAAGAAAAAAATTTTTAAATACATTATTTTTATAATTTTAAGATAATTTTATGATATTTGAAATCCTGTGTGACTAGGAGTAAAACGTTTTTTTCACATAAGATGTTAAACACTGTTGCAACAGCTTAGCTTTATGCATCACATAAACATGTAAACTTCCGAATACAAATGAAAAATGATACAACAATATTACTGCTTTTCAGACACAATTATCTGAAATGAAAGTATGCAGGTGTGTGAAGCAAAAATAGACAAAGTCTGGCGTTCGTAAGTAATTTTAAGGTCTGAAAAGATTTCAGTGGCCATAACTTCCAGAAAAGTATAAATCTGAGAGATTCATAAATGTTTCACGTGTATACGCAGATGGATTTGTGTGAGGTAGAGAAAATTTAATAATTTTTAAAGTATTAAATCTTGATATTAATGGTAAAAGTTTGACGTAAAATGCAAATATTATCTTCTGTAAAATTTAATCTGAAAAATACGACAGTATATAAAGAATTTCCGAATAAATTAATAAAATAACCCCTAATAGATCTAATGGTTAAACGCTGCCAGTTATTTAATGATTATATGATAATTTTATGTGTTCTCTCCACTGTTTTACATATTTTTTTTATGTATGTGGGGCACATAAATTCTTGAACATCAGTCTTACGCCGTTTGGTGACATACGGTTCTAAAAATTCCGTGCTTTTACGAATACAAAAATAAAATTCACGTAACTTTGTAACATTGTATTTGCATTACAATTCACTTAAAGGTAGTGCACTACATCAACGGTCTTTCTTCAGTTAATACTGTGCTGAAATTATTTGAAGTAACATGTTTTTCACATTTATAAGGGCGAATAAAAGCCGTCCAGTGTTCCGTCACATAAATAGTTGGCTTTTGAGCAACTTGCGTGCGCACTTTACCACACGCTCTACGGAACATACAAGACTACAAAAATCAAAACCATGAAAAGCAAATATGACACAACTTCAAACCTATTGTAATATTGGCCTGAACGATAGCGTGGTACAGTGTGATATATCACGTGCAACTCAAAATATAGATTTGCCAAGTTTTTATTAACGTGAAAATACATTTTAAATTTTGTGGAATAAGCATTAGAGGCAATATTATAATGTAAAAGTCAAATTATATACACTTTACTTGAACATGTTTCTTATAACGTGTTTCGTGGAATTCAATTTCGTCGGAATCTCGCTGATCAATATGATAAATTTAGGTGAGAAAGTTCCTACAATGTCATCCAAACAGGAACCCAGTAGAAGCTGATGATGTTTTAGAATTGATTGATACCTTAATTATAACTCACCGAGGTTTATGAGAAAAGCTTTATGTTGAGCGTCTTTGTTACGAAAGCATGTGGAGAAAATTGCATCCAACAGCTATGCTCTGTGGCAAAAATTGTATTATGCATTTCAAGTAGCTCGTCGTTATGATTAGTATCTCCTGACATTCGGTTCTTTAATGTACAATTTATACACAAACCTCTTCAGTCTCAATGCACACAGTAGCATACAGGTCACATATTAAGGTAAATTTTGGTGCCCACTGTGAGTAAGCCTTCTCGCGTAACCTTCTCTTAGTAATCCAAAAATCTAGGGTAATCCGATCACATGGTATGCTACCACACAGAACATCACCCTCGTCATCAAATGTGTCAACGAGACGGTTAAAGTAAGCTGCCACGGAGATGTAACTGCTTGCAGTGCTATAAATTTAGAAAATAACACCATCTCTGTTATCAATCAACAAGCTAGTTTTGGGAGTCGGCGTTGTCTTGTAGATAACGATAGATTTGGTTTGAGTAAGGGATAAAATGCAAGCTAAGAGTGGATTCCACTTAATAAGGGATGTATAGAAGACCATAAGGAAAAGTCCAAACGAGAAAATAAAATTGAAGTAATCTACACGTAGGGACAGTTGTTGAACGATTGGTCTTTACTTTGCGGTGCCACCAGTTATATAACTTCATAACATCAATTCGCTTTATTATATACTGCGAGAGGCTGTACTGAAAACCAACATACACTTGCTATATTTGTGGCAATGGATCACAGTTTATATTATGCGCCCTTTGTAACTCTGGGTCATTAGTAAAAGCTTTTCAAAGAGACTATTCCATAATTCTTGCGCAGTTCGTTCTGAGGCGAGAGAGAGAGAGAGAGTTGCAGTTGCAGGAATCAATGAATCATCGACGCTGACCACAGAAGACAGAGGTGCTTTTAATTTATCCTGTTGACAGATAGTGACTCAAATTTTGAAAGCTTTTTCTTCTATCTCGCACTAATGGTTTACGCCATAGGGTTAATTCAATTTGGTAATAGGCGGAAGTACTTACCTGGCTAGGACAAGAAGTTCACATCTATCTGGTTAGGCGTGTTGATGAGAAACACACTATGCTCAGCGAGAGCTGCTTTGTTATTAGCTCTCGTGTTTCGTTTTGAGTTTCCCGAAATTGCACAACATCCCATGCAATTGTCAAGTTTTTTGGATTTACACCCGCAAATTCATTTAAAGAACTTTTTATCTTATAACTGCCACTGTTCTGTTCATAACGCATAAAGGAAAGGAACGCGCTCAAATTTGAAGACTCGGCCTGATTAACAGATTTTACGTTTACATTAGATATAACCAAATTTCTGGATGTTTTTGAAAATTAGAATGCCATTTTAAATTCAATTAATTCCTGAGATGGCTTAGAAGGGGGACGCTTGTTCTGAAGGGCAAGTCACCATTCATTTGAAAAAGTTGCCTCTTTTTCTTCGTTCGTACCTCTTCGTGACAGTGTAAATTGCCAGATAATGTTGCAGTGATTGCTGACGTTGTTGGGGATTTTGTTAACGCGTGTCAGGTTATTGAGTTTTATGCGAAAGCATTTGTAAAAAAATATTATTGATATTTCAGTTATAATTGGCTTGTAGTTTAAATCGTGTTTTAATAAGCAAGTTATTTTCAGTAAAATGTTTTTCATGATTTTTTTTTATCAGAAATTACCTCAGTAAGAATTCCCGCGCCATCATCGNTATCAGAAATTACCTCAGTAAGAATTCCCGCGCCATCATCGCCATGCCGCAAAATCAAATTTCTTCATCTGATTCCAAGTATCTGGGCGAGTTTTTTCTTATGAAAATGAACAAATAAAGGNGCCGCAAAATCAAATTTCTTCATCTGATTCCAAGTATCTGGGCGAGTTTTTTCTTATGAAAATGAACAAATAAAG
Source organism: Clitarchus hookeri (assembly GCA_002778355.1). Classification (NCBI taxonomy): domain Eukaryota; kingdom Metazoa; phylum Arthropoda; class Insecta; order Phasmatodea; family Phasmatidae; genus Clitarchus; species Clitarchus hookeri. The sequence continues at coordinate 18,593 of NQII01009894.1, forward strand.
GTTATACGGACAAACGTCTTAGACAAAACTTCCGAAGATTCTTGTTTTTCGCTGTGTGCAGAAATGTTTTTCTAGGGTAAATATTAATGTGATCGTCATATTTGGATACGAAACCATAATGATTATGTAAAGAATATATTGTTCTAATGACTCTAGCAAAATCTGTTACCAGGTTAATCACGGAATACGTGTAGAAGAGTTTCAAAAATAGCATATTAAGAATATATACCTAATGTATAAATGTGTATGAGGGAAAACACATGGGTACCGATTTCGACACCTGAAATTTCATTTAAGATATCTGGGGATAGCTAATAATGATGATCACACATTAGGTCATCTATAGAGCTCGTGGCTTTCAATTAATGACCCTTGAAGGATTACAAGTAGTAAACTTTTAATTAAAGTAGATTGAAAATAACCTTTTAGTTTATTATTGTTTAAAATTNGGGAAGGATTACAAGTAGTAAACTTTTAATTAAAGTAGATTGAAAATAACCTTTTAGTTTATTATTGTTTAAAATATAGAAGAAACATGGATTCATATATATTACTAATGAGCCTACTTTTCTTGGCATGGGTGCAATTTATTTCCAAGGAAGTTTTTAATAGCTTTATAGTAAAAAGGCATTGACTTTACGCTAACAGCAATACCATTCAAAATGACACCAGAATCATATGGTACAATACCGTGACATTAGAAATACACACGTGCTTTAACCAGGGAGTCTAAATAAGGAAACTTCGTTAAAATAAATCAGGGAGCAATCAACTGCATCAGGGGGTAGGGTTGGTGCATCGTCTTAGAATGTAATCAGTTTAATGTTATGAAATATAGGATTTACTAATCTGAAATATTTACATGGCCATTATTTTGAAGATATGTTTGAGCCACTTAAATTGGAATTTAATTGGAAAGGGCTTATTAACTTCCCCCGGTGTTATGTCTGAAGGTTTATCAGAGAATGGCTAACAAACTAACTTATGGCCTAACTAAAACTAACACCCTTGCTTTACCTGGTTCGAGTCCAGGACCTCCCGTACCTCAGACTGGCGGCGCACCTAACGAATGCGCCACGGGAGGTCGGCCTAAGACACTTAAAATACGTAAGTTTACTTACTAACATGTTTTAAGTAAGACAGGCACTTATTTTAAAAATGGAGAATATTTTAATATTTAGCTCTGCCTATTTTACCACCGAAACAATTTCGAACTTATCGATGTTTAATGGCAGTATCTTTTCCAACCATCATACAAATGCCATTTTGTAAGATATCCCGACAATACAAAATTATGTTTTCATGCTGTATATCGGTTAACAATCAGCCCATTATTACCAATTTTTATGAAGAAATTGTAATATGGTAGGCCATATTATAATAAAATGTGTCAGGTAATTCGCGAATACGAACTGCACCACACAAATATGTGATAAAAACTAAGTAGAAAATATTTTTTGATAAAAAAGCGTAAGGCTGTTAGTTTACGAGAAAAACGACATTAAAGTAGATAAAATGACATTATTTCGCGTCAAGCACAGCATACGGTAACAGCATACAAAACGTCGAAACGTAATAACAGGTTTTCGAAATTTGCTTTGCCCATTTTAATGCACCTTTCTGCACGTTGGATGCATGCAGCATGCACGGAGCTTGGCCGCCAGATGAACGCATAGCGATAGCCATGTCCCAGTACTCACTGCATGTGAACTCCATGGCCTCTTTGGCACCACTGGCCTCGGCTAGTTCCCTTGCCGTATACCCTACGACTGATACATTAGTTGTAGCATTGCCACATCACCCCACATTTATCTAATTGTAATACCACGTGTTTTACACAATGGTTTCTGAAACTTTCATGTCGCTTTTCTTGGAAACGAAGGGTCTTATTAATTTTTACCAAATTGTATTTCTAAATTAGTTCTTATCACGGATTCGTGTGGCGCAGTCCGAATCCAAGAATTACCTACTATTCTGTAGATCCTATTGTACTCGTAGTGTGACAGACGTATTGTCATAATCGTTGCTCTAAAATAATTTCTACTTATTGTGCTATATCTACGAAACTATGTAATCGCTTTAACTTAACTTTGCATGCTGGCAGTATACAACTATCGAATATGTTAAAACATGCATTGTGGTCCTCCATTTATGAAGTTTGTCATATCATAAATACAGAGATTTAATGCAATATCTCGGGTACCAATCAACCGATTCCCACCAAATGTTACACACGCAAGTTGTGCTACCATATGGTATCTAAACTGACAAGTATCAGGTGTGGCCAACTTTTTTTTAATGGTGTTAATATAAATAATTTTGTATAGTATGTTGTATATATGAAACAGTTAAACAAAACTCAACCAAATTTTTCACTCTAACAGTATTCACTAGAAACATCAGTTATGCACACAGAGATCCAATTTTTCCAATTTCTGAAAAAAAATTTACATTTTGCCATATTTCTGAGACAGTTCAGCTAGTTTCCACCAAATTCTGCACACCATAAATGCTACAGAGGTCCATGTAAACGTACGTGATTTAAGTTCGTCAGACAACGTTCTTCAAATTGGTGGCATCATAAATCATTTTGATAAGTTTGCCACATAGCATATTAAACAATTTTACCAAATTCAACCTATATGGTATGTTGACAGTATAAGTATATTATAAGCATCTTATACAGTGCCTCTTTTTTTTGCGCAATTATGTACGATAGCACCAAATAAGAAAATGAATTTTTTCATGCCATGTCTAAGGCACCAATAAATCGATTTTCACCACATTTTTCGTACTAGTAGCTCTAAGATAGGCTATGTAAACTTACATGTTTTAAGTGGCTCAGTTCCTCTCCTTTGAAACATTATATTGATTAAATTCGAAGTTGATTCTCTGAATCTGACCTCTGTAACGCAGTTCATTACATGTTACGAGGTTTTCTAGGTTCGAGCCCCTGGTAAAACACGTGTGTATTTGTAATCGTCTCAATACTGTTGCATTTTTTTCTGGATTTATATATATATGACATTGCTTTTAACGATACATCAAGTCATACCTTCCATCTCAGATTTTAAGAACATATTAAAAATTTTATTGCAGACATGTTGAGGAAAGTGGTCTCATTAGTTACATTATTAACTAATTGTTATATTCTTACAAAATTTTCCATTTTTTACTACTACATTGCTGAGAGTGTAATAATGTTTTATTTAAATGAGATGTTAAACACATTTGCAATAGTTCAACTTAAAATAAATATAACCAACTATAATATTGAAGTAACATAGCTATGAATGTGTGTTGCAGGGAAACCGGCATACAGGGACGTCACGCAACATTAATTAAGACAGTTGCAGTCTTGGTGGAGACATTTCTATTCATGTGGATCACATACTTGGCGATGAAGTGATGATCTTCAAGTTTTCTTACACTACAAATACGAACACTCTGCAAAACAAATTAACGAGTTGTACTGGTGATATTTTATACAATAAATATACGTATTTTATGCGTATAATATATTAGGTATCATGATTTTTGTGTATAATACATAAGTGTTGTTTTATGTATTGCATTATGGTAAACGTAGATACAAACATTATAAATTAATGGCATTACAAAATTCGAAACCTAGACTTTTAACAACAAAGGTAAATAACTTTTCATTGGTTATAACCCCGCATCTCACATAGAACAATATATTGTTTCGTTTCTAATGAAGTTTACGCACTTTTTCATTTTCTGTTGAAAGCAACCTGTTCATTATTTTAGCTACCATTAATCACCTTAAAGGGCAAATTGTTTTAAAAAATAGCTTTTAAATCGGATATCTTATCAGGGTATCTTCACGAGCGTACGTTAATTTAGTATGTACCTTATAAAAACTCTGGAAACTATGTGAACCGATACGTTATTTCAAATCAAACTTCATATATATGTTTCCCATATTACTTCTTTTTTCTCGCCCGTCAGCACAATACCATTCCTTTACGCACACATTGAAGTTTGTTGACTGGTTTTTTTTTTGTAATTTTTATTTTCAGTACGTTAGTTATTTTCCATTTAACGGTTCTTTAAATGGTCTAAGTGAAAATGTGTGAATTTGCTTTCTGGCTGAATTACCAACGAGCAGGGAAATGTCAAACAGTAAATACTGAGATGAAATAATTTTTCATCTGTATGTGTACTGTACAAGATAATGCTCCGTATCTTAGAGAACGAAGTTTCCGATTTGTTCGTGCATAGTTGTTAACATTATTTCCGTGTCTGCTGGGTTACTGGCATGCGCTGTAAATTAAAATTTTCTTTGAAGTAATGTATAACAGCGTAACCACTTTAACACTCAAGATTATCTCATCGAAGATTAACTAAGCGGGTCAAAATGTTCCCCATGTATTTAAAGAATTTCTTAATGTTAAACAATGTAGATTATTATTAAATATTTTAGTCATAATACTTCGGTGCAGACTATCACAATATTTTTTTTATTATTTTTTTCGAGGAATGAACATAAAGTTTGTCCTTGTGGACTACCACGTCTGAAAACGGTACGGAAAATTTACTTTTAATAACGACTTGTGCTCAATTGGCTGGTCAAGGGAACTAGAAGGTTTCGAGTGCCGTTCAGCCGACAAACCATGCGGAAGAGACATTAGACACTAAAATCATCCAGCAAAGCCAATAAGTGAGGAGAGAAACAAAGTGTTTTAAAAGGGAAGTGCCCAAGATACACTGCTCCAATCGTTTCAATGTCAGCCCTCGGTGTGAAGACAGCTCAGCAGACATGAGAAGTCTTAACTGTTATAGGAGTGATTTGTTACGGCATCTAGCAAGAACAGAGTGAAGTTACTTATGTACTTTAAAACAGAGTTTGTTAACTTATGTTTTCTTTTGAACATAAAATATACTAATAACTGTTAAACCCAAACGAAAATGCTTTTATTATAATAAGAACAAATATAAACTGTTTTTTACTATTAATTAACGTAAATACTTATGTTTTGAATGCAATCAGTAACAACGAAATAAAACCACATATATCAAGAACATACAACTTTTAATAGGAACACTAAGAATTAAAATTATTATGGTTGCTAATAAAATACAGCCCTAATTGCCAAAAGTAGCATGTGAAAAACTTCAGTTCAATGGGTATTTATCGGTTGAATAGTTTACATTATTCTTACCAGATAGCAGCTTATTACAAGTTACATCATCGTGTCGGCCAGTAAAGTGAAAGCAGAAATTAATTGAGTTGGGATTGTATAATTTTAAAGAGCTTGATTCTGAATGACAAGTAATTTGTTAAGAGACTGAAAATTTTCTTAATCACGAAACAAATCCTATCAATTTAGAAGAAATTAGACCAGCCTATAATGTTTCTTCTCCAACTGTTCATTAATGAAGGAAGTGGGTTATGACATTTCGATTTGCCAGGCAATTAAAAATGCAGTTTATAAATGAAACTCGTACTTGAGGAGTTGTTTCACCACGCAGGTAGATAGCATTGTACTCTGAACTACGAGCTGCTGAAGCTAATTTCGTTCGCATTTAAACGTTCTGAATGAATATACAGTAGGCTGCATTGTTTCGCTTCGTAAAATCATTTATCCTCTAGCTGATTCAGGAACGTTTATGCGCCAACACAGTCAGCCACGCAAATAAAACCACGAAGTGTAAAAGGGCAAGTGTAGATGGAGAAATATTTAAAAACGAGATGGCTGTCGTAACTCATGGCAGAGAGCGAGAGAGAGAGAGAGAGACACACGATATAGAGAGCTGTGGCTGCAGCGAAGACAGCGCACCAAGTGCGAACCGCATTCGCGTGTATTCACTCTTGCGTGAAACGCCGTCCCATTCCTCCGTTGTCCGCCTCCACGCCCCACCGGCCACACGCCTCTCACCTATGACTGCCCTTCTCAGCAACGCCAACACAATTACGCCGCCTCGGCTCCGAAGACATGTTCGCCCTCCCGTCCGTTCACATTCCCGTCGGCGCCCGGCGATGGCGCGCTTCGTTCCTGAGACTTTCCCATTGCACGGCTATGCATATTAATGTCGAATAACTGGACCTCATTTAGGTCTCTTAACTACAATATGACATCACTGGCTTGGCTCACCACATGAGCTTGACGCCTCAGCTGCCACGCCTATCGACGATCTGTCGACATTACTGATCTACTTTACAAACTCTGAGGTTTGCTGTTAGATTATGTGAGAATGGCTTAGTCACTGTTATAAAAATAATTTCATTTGAAACTTAAAAGCATAATAAGCTTTTTGCGGAACAAAAATATGTAATATTTTAAACAAACCACTTTTTATCTACGGTTAATAATATTGCTTCTGAAAGTGTAATAGTTAGAATCACTTTTTCTGCTGCACTGTTAGAAAATATTTCTATTAAATTATGGAAAATAACTCAATAATTGTTATGCATTTTTCAAAGTTAAGGTTACTACTTTTTATTCAGTAAACACTCAGGTATCACGCACTCGAAATAAAAATTAGTTTTAAGATAATATTGGCAGCTAGGTATCGTATGTAATTTTTTTCCGTTTCTATTAACGATTTTGTGCCTGGAAGTATTGCTATTTGTTATGTGTGTCGTGTGCTACTTTACATAGTTTTGAGTGGAAAGAGTGTACTAACCACCGTCCCAACTATAATTTTCTTTTTGTAATGGCAAATAACGCTCATTTAGCCCCGGCATTGTACTTTTCCGAAACCAACAGTTATAGGAAATACATAAATGTCCATATTATGATTGTACAAAGTTCGTTTCTGTTTTTAGTCATTACAAAACGCCTTTCTGTATATAAGCTGTGCATTTCTGTAAAACTTTCCGAGAATATACGGCAACTTTTAACAATGAGGGTTGTAAGATGTCCTGAGTGAATAGGTAATCCAGTTTACATTAATATAACTAGTATATTTCTTAAGTGCGCATTTCTCTATGGAAATCTTACAGCCCCTAAGATAATTAAGGTTCCCAATACTAATGGTTTTTAATAATTACATAATTAAAAACTTTACTGTTTTAAAAATAAATAAATTACCTTAAAATTATGGGGGAGCACTTTTCAACTGTTTCAGTAAAATAAATAATTATTTTAATATCCACTTAATATATGCTTTATGATTCCACCGTCCAATGATCCAAACACATTTGTGAAAGTAGCGACTCCAAAAAGTAACGATTGAATTGCGGCAAACAGTTATTTTACTAATAAAAACCATTTCCTTTACACATTTAGAATTTTTCCTCCAATAGGATATAATTGGTTTGGAAAAAAAATATTTTTCATCGGCCAATAGGAATGCATGGATCAGTACTATATTTCTAAAAAACAATGTTAACCAAAATTGAGGAACTTCCTATGCAGTATCCACGTCAACCTCAATGCTCATGCAGATGATATTCAGATTTCCCTCCAGACAACCGCACTGCGTGTTCTGCTTGTAGGAATGATCCACCGGAGGCTGCTTGCCCAATTTGGTATGCAAGCTCTAAAACGTAATCATAAAAACCAACTGTAAAACTGTTTCATGCAGATAAAAGATGAAACGAGAGATGGGTAACCTGCATTCTGTCTGATTTTCACCAGGGAAAAAATAATTTAAGCGGAAAATTTATCTGAGGCAGCGTGCACATCTGGGTCACTAAACATTCTCAAAGTACCCGTACAGTACATTTCAGAATAAAACTACAAATTGTGTTTGAAACTATCTAAAGGAGGGTACAATTTTTACCTGCTGTCAATATAACAGTAGCATTTTTTTTTTTAAGTAAACGGTAAAGTGAGCAATATTTTGCAGGATATTTCCATTTTTTTATTCTCACAGCATGCAGCGTCTGGCTCAATCAAATTGTACCTCACCTGAATGCACTGGACGTGCTTTCGTCACATATTTGGCCTTTCTAAATGTAATCTCTTATGTCACCAAATATTATATCATAGAGTTTTGTCTAGGTATTGTTAATTATGTAGCACGCAAGCTGTATTATATTTAAGCAGAAGAACGAATGTGTTTTTTTTTCAAGCATAATGCAGTATGCCACAACGGACATGCCAAATACAAAACATTCATTCGATGTGTTCCTAGTGATTTGATGCTATCTTCAAGTGTTTACGCTATCGATTGAAACTTTACTATCCTGTTACATATTCGTCTGGGTTTCTTAAAGGCAGATATATAAATTAGATATTTCGAAAGTCATCCTGCCTTGATTATTATTTTCGTAAAATTATTGGAAGCAGTTTGCATATGTACATATTAAAGTTATATTGTAACATAACTACCATATTTCATTTATTGCAAAAACATTCTTTATATTTTTTAAACAAATTATTATAAGACTAAAAAATTTGTTTTTTTAATTCTTTCTTAAGAATTTAACACACTTCTCTGAGACACGTTGCGAAACACTTTCGTTGCTCTACAGCGTTCAACAATGGTCTTACAGTTTTCTTTATGGCACAAAAATTAATTCCATATTCATTTGATTCCGCAGCAGGGAGACCTCCGTTAATGAAATGCTAAGGCATTTACTTCGAACAATGTGTTTACATGTTCGAATTCCTGAAAAACCGGGAATGTATGCCGAAGTAAATTTAGTATGTAAGCGTCTCATTCTCCCACCGAACCAACATTATCCGACCGGTGTGAATAAAGACCATCGAAAGGTAACAAATAGTTCTGAAAAATGAGGAGGAAGGAAAATAGACTTGTTAAGTAAGCTATTTAGGACAACTACTTAATTGGAAATACGAATTTCCAAGTTGCGCAGACTATTCTATTATGGCAGCAGAGGTTCGCCAATTTTCTACAATTTTTCAAATCACTGTATTGGGTATCACATTAAAAATTTGACTGTTCTAAAACACGCAGTACGATGTAGTACTTTTACAGAGGGCGGAAAATCAATGCACATCTCCATGACGAGTAATAAAATGGCCGCAAGCGCGCTGTGCTAACGAAGGGAAGCTACGCACTGCGGTAACTCGCTGGTTGGTGCCGGCCGGCCTTTAAGGCGTCTACACCTTCTCCGTCGCCCGTCTGCGGCTTAGGTGCCAGCAAATGTTGCGTTAATTTGAAGTAAAGGACGGTCTGAGCCAGAATACCCCCGAGTGCTTTCTTCTTGGCTGACGGAGTTCGTGCCTGGAATATTGATGAACGCGTCTCCGGCTTTAGCGCCTGTTGACATCACCACGCAACCGTTACGTCGCATCGCCTTTGTTGTTAACTTCCCTTCACTCAATCTAGCTGCGTCTACTTCCTTGTTCTCCTTCTTCCGAAAGCAAACTTTACTGCGGGCTTTCATGTACACATTTCGGGGAAGATAGTTTACAGGTTTTTGCACTTATAAATTTCATTAATTGTATAGCTATAGAAAAGTTTAATTTTGATGTTAAGCCAGTCTCTATCTTAGAGCCAGTTTGAGAACACCTTGATTTACGTTAGCAAGGCCAAGAAATATATACACAATTGTGAAAATATAGCAATGTTAACTACTTACAGCTGTGTGCTGTGTGGATAGTGAAATGTTTGGGAGTGTCGGAATATTATATATTATTAAAAAGGGCAAATATATAATTTAATTCCTACGTATTTAAATAAGTTTGGATAAACGTTGAGATGAACAGTTGATTGATAAGTACATGTTTTAAAGACGTTAAATATGACGCATTTTAATTACATTAACTTCGAACTATGTTTTACATGTATTGTTATATTGTGTTTTATATTTATTTTAAAGTTAAACAGAAGTTTAGACAGTTATTGTTTCACCATATATACATATAAATATTAGAGTACACGTATTTAATAATTAATGTGACCAAACATAATTTTTAACATAATTTACTTTCAATTATAAGGCATTGCAAAGAGTTTTGTGTTTCTATGCTTTGGACCTATGTATGTCCTTTGAATGTTTGAAATCCGTTAACGCTGACGGCCTCTTTGATCTGAGGAAGCGGCAGCACAATGTTTTGACAAGACATGGTCGAAAGACGTGCGTGAATCACTCACCCATTGTTAAGCTGAGTTTTTGTGCTAAATGATTTTTTGGTTGGAATTACTGGCGCTTCAAGATTCCGTGGCAATACTGACCATGCGGGCACGGTTTTTGAAGCGTCTCAAAGCCTGATGTTAAAATAATTATCAATATTAATGAGTTCAACAAATACGATAATAATTTCCTGTCCATAAAAGTCAAGGCAATAGGGACCCATGTGTTTTATAATAGTAAAATTTATTCCCTTTCTTTTGATTTTTCAACAAACTATTGAAAATATTTTTGTGAACTTTTACACCTATGTCCACTTCTAAGAAACATTTGAATGCTGCCAAATTTTTGTTTCTTAAATAAAACACGTGCCAAATTATATTTTCGAAAAAAAAAAAAAAAAAAAAATTTAAGTAATTTTTTCTATCATACTTCAGAGTTTTCATATTTTCCAATGACAATTATTTTTAAATTAAAATTTTGGAATACTGAAAAGTAAATTATTCAAAATAAAGACTGAAGCTAAGAAAAATTTTAACCTCTTCATTAAAAATGTAACAATATAATACATACCAGTTTATTTATTCCGAAGGTTTATTTCTTGTAATACAAGTAACAATATATTTTATTGAACTTGATATGGGTTTAGCACTGCATTTTTTTAACTAGCTGCTGCTAGTAGTGTAAGCCAGAGGTCAATGCCATTGTACGTTTAGGATATACACTACGCTGAAGTGCTAAAAAGCAGGCAACCACAACACAGAGCTTTCGTTATTTTATGTGCACTGCATACACCTACAATAATATATTTTTTTATTTTATTATTATCACAGTACACACTATTCCACACATAGCTGGGAGCAGCAGTGTATATTTCTAGAAGTAAGTTACTTAGCAGCGGTTAGGTACTGCCGGCCAGGATAAAGTACTTCAGTGTGAAACTAATAAACTTAACAATAGCAATGATTTTTTAAGGATATAACGCACAATTCTTTGCACACACAAATTTTAAGTATTTTATAGCCTACTTTCCGAAGAAAAGAAAGGGATATGAGATAATTTTCCTGTCTTTGTGTATGTGCATGTATGTGTGTGTATATGTATGTATGTGTGTGTATATGTATGTATGTGTGTGTATATGTATGTATGTGTGTCTGTGCATATGTGTGAGTAAGTACCTTTTGTTTAGAACGCTAAAACCGAATTTCACCAAACTTGGTGCACATATGATACCTAGCAACGACACCTGACTTTTAAAGTTTTCTACCACGTCAGACACTTACTTTCAAAACGGCAGCCATTAAAATAATTTTAGCATTATGTAATATTTTGGGAACGATTCAGCCTATATGAAACACATTTTTTATGCGGCCAGACCATTGTGTTAGTATTAAATTTTGAGATGGGTATTGTTTGTCCAACATTTTTTAAGAAAGCAGCAAATGTAAAAAAAAATTTATATTATATTTTGAAAACTATTAAACCAATTTTCACCCAATTGGGCAAGTAACAAATTCTGTGGTAGGCCATATAAACGTAAGTAATTGAACTTGATTGCGTAAATATTTTCAATATGGCGGCCATGCAAATGTTTTAAGTTCATTTGTTATATTTGCCATACCATTTAACCAATTTCGACAAAATTTTGTACACTGAAGGTACGTATTACAAGCATCATATATACCAACCAATACACACTTTTGTGGGACGTTTAGTGTGATAGAGCCATTCGAATAAATTAATTTATTACGTCAAAAATCGATAAATAATTAACCTATTCCTACCAAATTTTGGCAAACAAGTAGTACTGATGCAGATTATGTTATTTGATATGTTTAAAGCATGTCAAACACTAATTTTTAAATGGTGGTCATAAGCTATTTAAGGTTAGAATGCTATATCGTCAAAACTATGTAATCAATTCCAACATAATTTTGTATGCTAGCAGTGGGATTACAACTAACGCCTGTGTCTGCATGGAGTATATTTTGTCCGCCACTTTGTAAGATAGTACCATGGGAATAAAATGAACTTTTTATGTAATATCTCGGAAAAAATTTGAATAATTCCATATCAAATTTTGCAAACTCGTGATACTGAGGCAGATTATGTCAAGTGGTATGTTTTATGCATGCCAGACAAATACTCTAAAAATGGCGGCCTTATAGCCATTTTACCATAAAATGCTACATCGTTGAAACCGTGTAATCAATTTCAACTAAACTTGATTTGGTGGCAGAAGATATTACAACCATCAAATGTATGTAAACAGAGCTAATTTTTTCCGCAATTTTGAAAGAGGGCGTTATGTGAGTAAATAGTTTTTTGATCATATAACGGGAAACAATTGACTGATTTCTTCCTAAGTTGGCAAAGAAATAGTAATGCAGCAGGATGTGTAAACTGGTATGTTTTATGTTTATCAGGCACTTATTTTAGAAATGGAGGCTTAATTTTTTTTTTGCTCAGAACGATTTATTAATTAAACTAATTCAAACCATCTTAAGTTTATATGCTAGCAGTATCCCTTTTGAGCATAAAATTTGTCTATGCAGAGCCTCACTTCTCTGCAATTTTGTAGTGAAGTCATATTAATATCTCGGGAAACAATAAATACATTATTAGAACATTTGGCTAAGTTTATGTAATGTACTAGAACATTAAAAAAATTTTTTTTTCAGTAGGAAACACTTAATTTCCGAATGGTGGCTATAAAATAGTTTTAGTTTCGTGGGCAATATCGACAAAACTATGTAATCTTTTTTAATTTAGCTTTGTGTATTGGCAGTTTACAATCATCGCATGTGCTCCTTCATTGCTTTTTTTTTGTCCTCAATTTATGAAGATCGCCACATGAATATTATGGAGCTGCATGTTTTACATGGCTCAGTCACTTATAATGAAAATAAACTAACTTTAAATATTTTAGGATAATAAACCCTATAATTCCAAACTTTAGACGGATTAAATCCGAAGTTGATACTCCGAATCCGATCTCAGTAATGCAGTGGATTGCACACTAGCTTATAGTACGAAGTTTTCTGGGTTAAAGTCCTGGCTAAGTTATGTGTGTATTTGTAATTGTCTCACTTCTGTTACATAAGTTTCTGGTTTCATTTATAAATTTACTGTGTTCAAAGAGAAGTCATGTCCTGCCTGCCCAGTCAGTTTTTCAGAAATTATAAAAAAAATTATTCCATCCATTTTGAGGAAAGTAGGATGATTAAAACTATCAGTAATTTTCGGTTGTTAATTACCACCAGTGATAAATCAGTTCTAACGTAGTGAGCGGCATAGTACCATTTTTACGTGCTGTTGATACTTTATATATGTTTTGTGCATATTTAATGTATGATATATTCAATTTGTTGTATTCCCAGCGGCTTCTCCAGTATTTGATTTTAATTCTGTTCATCTTTTCGCATCATATTTGAAGTGGAAATTATCCTTCTGAGTTGATGTAATTAATGTTAAATGATTTTTAACTACAAATCTGTGGCCGCTTATGATAACAATCCTGTGTTAATACAAAATACACACAATCAATATTACTATATTGATTAAATCATTAGTTAGTATAATAAATGAGTATGAACTCACATGCCGTAAATAAGTAATTTAAATGTATCAATATCGATAATGATGAATCACCCGCAGTACCACTCATTAACGTGATCCATGTAGCACGACATTTAGATATTGCTTCTTTGCAAGTTATTGTTTAGCCTACTTTCCGGAGGAAATAAAGGCTTATGAGATCACTTTTATCTCTGTAAATGTGTAAGTGTGTATGTATGTGTGAGAGTCTGTGCGTGTGTGTCCCGCAACCCTTTTAAATTTTTGAACGGGTGGACCGAATATCACCACACATGGTACACATACATTGCTCGGTAAGGACACCTGACTTTTATAGTTTTCGATCATGTCAGTAACTTACTTTCAAAATGGCTGCCACTTAAATATTGATAACCTGCCATTGTAGCAGCAGTAACCGATCTAGCAAATTTACCAGACGCTTGTTGTTTTATATAAGCGCTGCCGACTGCATCGCATTACTCTGATTGGTTCCATACCTCTGTTATTTGCATACGCAGGCCTATACCAGTTTTTTTTGGCTCTCCAGTGTATATAAGATGTTTTTCTGGGCAATTTTGTAAAATAAAATCATGCGTCTTAATAACGTTTTTATGTCATATCTCGGGAAAATATTTACCAACTCCTATCAAATTTGGCAAAGAAGAAGAATAACGGCGGGTGATGTACACTGGAGAGCCAATAAAACTGGTATAGGCACGCGTATGAAAATAACAAAGGTATGGAACCAATCAGAGTACCGCGATGCGGTCGGCAGCGCCTATGTAAGACAACAAGCGTCTGGCAAAGATGCTAGACCGGTTACTGCTACTACAATGACAGGTTATCAAGATTAATGTGAGTTTGAACGTGGTTTTATAGTCAACGCACGAGATATGCGACATATATCTCCGAAGTAGCGATAAAATTAGGATTTTCGCGTACAACCATTTCACGAGTGTGCCATGAATATCGGGAATTTGGTAAAACATAATATCTTCGACATCGCTGCGGCCGGAAAAGAGATCGTGAACCAACGGGACAAACGACGACTGACGAGAATCATTAGACGTGACAGACGTGCAACCCTTTCAAAATTGGCGCAGATTTCAATACTGGGGCATCAAAAAGTGCAAGCGTGCGAACTATTCAACGTACCATAATTGATGTGGGCTTTCGGAGCCGAGGGCCCACTCGTGTACCGTTGTTGGCTGCATGACACAAAGCTTTACGCCTCGCCTGGGCCCTCAAACACCGCCATTGGACTGTTGATGACTGGAAACACGTTGCCTGGACTGACAAGTCTGGTATCCAATTGTATCGGGTGGATAGACGTGTACGGGTACGTAGACATCCTCATGAATCCATGGACCCTACATGTCAACAGGGGACTGTTCAAGATGGTGGAGGCTCTGTCATGGTATGGGGTGTGTGCAGTTGGCGTGAAATGGGACTCCTGATACGTCTAGATACGACTCTGACAGGTGACAGATACGTAAGCATCCTGTCCGATCACCTGCATCCATTCATGTCCATTGTGCATTCCGACGGACGTGGACAATTCCAGAAGAACAATGCGACACCCCACACGTCAAGAGTTGCTACAGAGTGGCTCCAGGAACACTCTTCTGACTTTAGTGACTTCCGTTCGCCACCTAAATTACTAGACATGAACATTATTGAGTAAATCTGGGATGCCTTGCAACGTGCTGTTCAGAAGAGATCTCCACCGCCTCGCACTCCTATGGATTTGTGCACCGCCCTGCAGGATTCATGGTGTGAATTGCCTCCTGCATACCTTCAGACATTAGTTGAGTCCATGCCACGTCGTCTTGCCGCACTGCTTCGTGCTCGCGGGACCTGCACGATATTAGGCAGATATACCTGTTTTTTTGGCTCTTCAGTGTAAAACTGCATGTGTTAAACCTGTCAGGCACTTATTTTCCAAATGGTGACGATATAGTTATTTTTAGCTTAGAATTATACATCGTCGATACCATGTTATTAATTCCATCTTAACTTTCTATGCTTGCGCCATGTATTACAAACTATCAACTGTATTTTCGCAAGGAGCATTTTTGTCCTATATTTTTAAGATAGTGACTGGCGAATAAATAATGTTTTATGTCATATCTCGGGAAATAATTAAGACATTTTTACCAAATTTGGCAAACAAATAGTACTACATCAAGTGGTGTAGAATGGTACGTTTTAAGTAGGTCGGAGACATATTTTCAAAATGGTGGGTGTGGATTGTGTCTTATATCTAAAATGTGATGTTATCTATTTAAACATATTTTGCTATATTGGCAGTATACAATCATCGAAAATGCTATTACATTACTTTATGTCCTTATATTTATGTTGATATAAATATCAAATTTACAGTGGTTTTATGGCTTATCTCGCGGACCAATCAACCCATTCCCACCAAATGATACACTGGAACATTTCAACTTATTTGAACCAAATTGTGCACATAAAAATGCTACAGAAGTCCATGTATACTTTAAAAATTTAATGGTTCAGAAAACAGTGTTCAAAATGGTGGCATCATAAATAGTTTAGGAAAGTTAACAATGCATATTAAACAATTAAACAAAATTCAATGAAGTTTTCTACATAGGCATTATACATTAGAAGAATAATATGCAACATGACTAAAAAATATATGTACAAACTCGGTGCACGTGATTCGTGACCGGAAATGTGGAGGAATGATATAGGATAATCATGGTCCATCTAAAATAATTTAGGGCTGTACAGACCCTTAAACGCGGAGGGCGAAAAACATCTTATGTGAGATGGTGTTGAAAGTACTAGCGTCAGAGGAACACAAATTGGTATACAGATTAGTTAAATCAAGATATTGAATAAAACGAAGGTATTATTCTTCTTATACACACTCATCACGTAAACAATAGGGATTGGCACCATTTAATTGCATGCAACATTTACACTGTGAGGTTAAATTTATTGTGGATACGATCGAATAAAGCAGGATGTCGTAAACAGCACAAAAGTTCCCTTATTTGTAACTCTCTAGGACCCACCCATTCTGTGTAAAACGCAAACGAAGGGAACAGTGGTAGCAACGCCACGTTCTAGTAGTAGGCAACATGTCTTGCACCCGGTGGTATTTACATGTTGTTGGTATGATGCATGATGTTGCATGTCACAGCTAGTCACGCTTTCTTCTCCCGAGCAGTGAAGTTTCCCGCCCCATCTGCCCGAGAGGCCTGTTATTCGCAGCCTGTCACTGCTTCGATTCACTAGGTACTGCAGGCGTGAACATGGACGAGTTCACAAATTCTGAAATGACCGACATAGCCGTGGTGTATAGTGTAGTGAGAGGCAATGGTGGGGCAGCAGCGCGTATGCAAGCCAGAGATACCCTGCACAACATCAGCCAAACCACCAGATCGCGCGGAGAATGTATGTATCGAACGTCAAAGTATTATATGTCCTCTATGAACAGCTGCTGCGACCATACCATGTGTGTAGGGTGCAAGCAATGTGACCAGCAGATTACGCCGCTCAGCTAGAATTTTACGGGTGGTTCATTCAGGAGCGGCGAGAAATTGATCCTGACTTCCTGGCCATTGTAATGTTTACAGATAACGGATGTGGCTGCAGCACAATGGTGCACCACCCCATTTCACCAGGATTGTGCGCGACCACCTCAACACATATCACGCTCGCTGGTTAGGGTGGGATGGACTTCGTTCTTGGCTGTGGATATTTCTAATTTTGTGTGTGTACGAGAAACCCGTGGCATCTGAAGAGGCCCTGTTAGAGAGGGTCATGGCTGTCTGTGATAAAGTGCGTGACAGACGAAGAGTTTTTCACCGGATACAGTCACAATTAGCCAGTGAAACCAACATACTGTTTTTCTTCGTTTCTAATGTGTGCTGCACAATCTGCCACCTACACAGCTAGACATTAGTGTTACACATTTCCTAATANTCGTTTCTAATGTGTGCTGCACAATCTGCCACCTACACAGCTAGACATTAGTGTTACACATTTCCTAATACTAATCGATTTGCTAAATGTTGTTTTCTCGCCATACTCATTTGGCAAGGAATCCCCGCTATATTCCACCGGATTCACGAATGGCTGTCTACTTACCAGACCATGGTATTGCTACCACTGAAAACATAGTTTCCGATTTAACTGGAAAAGTGTGTCCTAGAAAGTTGCGACTAAGGAGTCTTATTTGCTAACTACGATGTCCTGCTTCATCCGATGGTATCCACAATTAATTTACCCACATTGTGTAAATGTTTCATGCAATCACAGGGTGCTAACCCCTATTATTTACATGGTGGGTGTGTGTCCGACGTAACACGCCTTTCTATGACCCAAGATCTTGGTTTAATTATTCTGTATACTACATTTTGTTTCCTCTAACGCAAGTATGTTGCATAATATACCAAATAATATACTTGTTGGCCTCTGCCTTTAAGTCCTTCTACATCCCTTATTATTTGAGATGGACTATGGGTGTCGTATATTATTCTTTCACCTTACTTGTCAAAACTCACATGCCCGAGTTTGTTCACATGTTTCCCGAACAAATTGTATAAAGTCAATTTTTCGAAATTTTATATGATAACATTAGATAAGAAAATAAAAGTTTTTTGTGGCATATCTCAGGAACGAAACAACCGATTTACACCAAATTCTTCACACCAGTATCGATTCTGTAAACCATGTAAACTTACAAGTTTTACGTTGCTCAGTCACTCATATTGATAATGTTGGCCTCATATTGATAATGTTGGCCCTCTAAATATTTTAGTTAAGTAAACCCTATAATTCGAAACATTGGACGGATTTAATCCGAAGTTGACGCTCCGAAACCGACCTCCATAATGCAGTGCATTGCACACTAGCTTATTGTACGAGGTTTTCTGGGTTGAAGTCCCAAGTAAGGTACGTGTGTATTTGTATTTGCCTCACTAATGTTGCATATATTTCTGGTTTCATTTATTATGTTTTTGCTTTCAAAGAGAATTCAAGTTCTTCTTACCTCTCAGCTTTTAAGAACTTATAAAAAAATTAATTGCACCCTTGTTGTGGAAAGTAGGCTTATTTCTTATATCAGTAAAATCGTCTTGGTTTTAAGAGTTCTCGTATAGGAGTAAAAGTAATTTATATTAAAAAGTGAACTGAAGTTTTTCCCAACTGGTATACGGTGATGTATTATCGTATGAGAAAATGTGGAGTCTATTAAGGTTAATTTAACTCATTTATTATTAATTGGTAGTTTTGCACATTTATAACTGAATCTCAAGACACTGCCCATCCTTGAAAATCAGTGAAAGGCCATATAGTATACACTGATGTATTGACAACTATTCACTTTACCATTAAGTGATTTTGGCAAACAAGTAGTACTAATGCAGATGATGTGAAGTGATATTTTTAATGCATGTCAAACATTAATATTTAAATGGTGGCCGTATAGATATTTAAGCTTACAATTCTATTTTGTCGAAACTATGTAATCAATTCCAACATAACTTTGTATGCTGGCAGTGGAATAACATTTATCAACTACGTCTACGTGGAGTATCTTTTGCCTGCCACTTTGAAAGATAACCCTATATTACTTCGATTTAGACACGGTGCACGAAATATTCTCCATTATAGCCGGACTGTTTACTACGGTACGTGGAAAAAAAATAACTTTTTATGTAATATCTCACGAAAGAATTCAATAATTCCCATCAAATTTGACAAACACGTAGTACTGAGGCATATTATCTCAAGTGGTATGTTTTATGCAGGCCAGATACTTACTCTAAAAATGGCGGTCTTATAGCCATTTTGTCTTAAAATGCTATATCGCTGAAACCGTATAATCAATTTCAACTTCGCTTTGTATGACGGCATCTAATATAACAATTATCAAGTGTATGCACATAGAACAATTTTTTTAAGCGATTTTTTAAAATAGTGGAATGTGAGGAATTGAATTTTATTGTCATATCTCGGGAAACAATTAACAGATTTATTGCAAATTTGGCAAACAAATAGTACTGCAGCATGGCGTGTAAACTGGTATGTTAATGTAGGCCAGGCACTTATTTTCAAAATAGTGGCTACATAAATTCTTAAGCTAAATATAGTCTATTAACGAAACTAATTCCAACTTATCCTTGTATGCTGGCAGTACCAATTACAACTTTTAAATGTGTTTAAGAAGAGCTTTATTTCTCTGCAATTTTATAAATTAGCCATACCAATAATAATAAATGATTCTATCTCGTATCTTGTGAAACAATGAACCCATTCTTAGAAAATTTGGCGAAGATGTTGTGCCATGGTAGGCCATATTAAAAATTATTTTTTTAGGGAGGACACAATTAATTTAGATTTGTGGCTATAAAACAATTTTAGTTTTCGGGGCTATTTCTACGTAAGTATGGATCTATTTTAAATTAACTTTTTTATTGGCATTAAAGAATCATCCTAATTGCCACTACAATACCTTTGTCCTCCATTTACGAGGATCGTAACATGAAAATTATGGAGGTTTTATGCCATGTCTCCAAGACCAATCAACCGATTCCAATCAAAAGTTAAACTAAAACTATTCAAATAAATTTGTATTAAATTGTGCACACCATAAAAGGTACAGAAAGCCATGTCAGATTTCATGATATAAATTGGTCACAAGACGTTGTTCAAAATGGCAGATTCATAAGTATTTTAAGTATCATTGACATATATATTAAAAAATTTTAGCAAAGTCAAGAAAAATTTTTATTTAGACACTGTACATTAGAATCATCGTATGAGTAAGGGTAAAATAATTAAAAAACACAGATAATTTTCAAAAACACTTTATTAATACACAGTTAATAAACAGCACATATAGAGCTTATTTTTTCTGGCAATTTTGTACAATAGCATCAAACAAGAAAATAAAGTTTTTTTATTACGTATCTTATAAATTAAACATCCGATTTTCATATAATTCTTTACACAAGTAGCGCATCGGTAGGCCACGAAGCCTTACGTTTTATGTAGCCCCGTCACTTATTTTCAAAATAAAACCCTCTAAATATTTTAGGTTAACAAACCTATTATTGGAAACATTACAAAGATGAAATCCGAAATTAATGCTTCGAATCCGACCTCGCTAGATTAAAGTAAGAGATTTTCTGTTTTAATTTCTAAAAGTTATTACTTCCAAAGAGAAGTCAAGTCCTTCATACCGACTCAGTTTTTCAGAAATTATCAATAAATTATTGCACCCTTGTTGAGGAAGCTAGGTTAGTTAGTTATATTAGTAAATACTTGTGATACTGACTTAATAAAGTTTTTATACATTCTCAAGTATCCTATTTTCCTCAACTGTTGTGTCACTGTAAAAGCAGTTCACATCAATGAAATCAAAGATTAGCATTTGCTAGGCGTAAATGCTAGGATTTAAAGCATGTTTCCTTAAACAAATCAAATTCTTTTACATGATGCAGAAATGACCGTTTCTTAATATCAATTTCCGATCGTTTTACTTATAAAGTAGAAAATATAAAGGAAGACACTATTTTGATAGTTAAGCTAAATTTATTAATTACGTAGAAAATTGCTTAATTTTTTGTTCTGCCATAAGTATAATCACACCTTGTAGACTACACAGAATTCTTGTTTCTCCTTATGAGTTTACAACGCCATTTTTTAGATGTCATTACAAGATTCAAACGTTGCTTGAAAAAAAAAATGAATTTGCTGGTTTCGATTAGTACAGTTATTCAGAAATTGTTCACTGAAATAGCAGTAAAGTACTAGCAATTAATTCTTGAGGTTGCCTAAGTGAAATTACATTCGTTTACAAAACTGAAAAATTACATTGGAATGTGGACTTTAACATTCGTACCGGNGTTGCCTAAGTGAAATTACATTCGTTTACAAAACTGAAAAATTACATTGGAATGTGGACTTTAACATTCGTACCGGCACTAAAAGCTACCACGTTATGTTTACAAGATCTCTGTACAAGTGGTGTCAACGTAGGCTGCATTAATGCTGTGTGCTGGGTATGTTTTCCCCCGCAATGACTGGGTTTCATGGCGGATTTTGGATAGTCAATCTGGATTTCGCTCTTGCTGTCTTAAGGCTCTAGCAGGTGAATCACACTGCGTAACATCTCGTAACTTACGCAGGTTGTTGTAAATGTGACGTACTTTGTAATTGTAGAAGAAATATTTTTTGAATTCTTAATCTTGGCCGAAATTTTAAGATATTCAGCATCTACTTGTGCGCCTTGACTGCGAAGCCGTTAGTGATGCGTCAGCTGGAGCAGTTAGTACAAGATCGGGTTAAGGATCTCCTTAGCTACAAATACATAGTAAGTGTGATCGTGGAAGCCACAACGGCTGCAGTCTCAGAAGCAGTCATTCGTGAACTTGAGGNTACAAATACATAGTAAGTGTGATCGTGGAAGCCACAACGGCTGCAGTCTCAGAAGCAGTCATTCGTGAACTTGAGGGAACTATTTCATTTAACCTAGAGTAGACGAATAAACTCAGAGAAGAGATACAGAAGATAGCAGCCTCACTAAGGGAAGCGAAGCGCGAGTATTTCCTTGTACAAGATGAGCTTGAAATATATCAGCTACAANTCCTTGTACAAGATGAGCTTGAAATATATCAGCTACAATCCAACATACGTGCGTTCGGCATCCCGGAGAGTGAGAAAGAAGATAGCGATGCATTTGTCCTTGACTTGGTGCACAACAAGCTGCAGCTACCGCATGTCACCATTAGTGACATCCATATAAGTCGCCGTGTGGGTGCTAAGAAAAAAAGGAAAGTCTCGTCCAATAATTGTGAAATTCACTTCTTATCGACGGTGTAATGAAGTGTACCGCACGAAACCTTTCCTAGCAAACAGTGGTGTGACCATTGGCGAGGATCTTACGATGGAACGCCTTGCACTGCTGAATGCCGCCATTGCGAAATATAGCCTACACTACGTGTGGACTGCAGATGGTAGGATTGTTGTTGAAAGTGGTGCAGGCGTTTCCAAATATCTAAGTCAGAAGAACTAAAAACGGCAAAGTGAAGTAGACTGATTGCTAGTTGTCAGTATCTACGTATTCTTAGCATTTTACGTTTACTTCCAATTAATATTTAAGCTACTAACAAGTAACTGAACTTATTTATTAATATGTTTTTATTATTTGCTTTAATACATTGCTAATTTCTTATTTGCGCATAGTTGTGCGCAGAGGAGGGGGAAGGGTGGTGCGGCAGGGGGCGTACCCCCCCCCTCATTGGCTCTTGTCATTAGGAAAACAAAACAGTACCTTGCCGATCTCATTTTCACTAGACAGTCTGCGAGTTTAAAATGACCACCATTAACACGTTCAGTCCCCGTGCCTACCATCGAGGACATGTTGCACCTGAAGGATATTTATGATTTGCACTGTTAACTACAATTAATCAGTGGCCGGTGTTTGGGCGTTTTCCGTGTTAGAAATCTAAGTAGTGGAATTTTCTGCATCTCGCAATTGCGAATGGTTTACGTAGAAATCAACGAACACGCAGTATGTTGACGCCCACAGCGTCCCTATATTTTATTCGTCCGTACCACGCTCTAACGAAGCTCGCAGGCGAACGACATCAATCAGGATTTAGGACCTGGCAGCCGTGACGAAGGGAACGGCGCCAGATCGGCCCTACAAGACGACCATTTGCATGGGAAGGCGGACATGCGGGAGAATAGCGTCACGGTGTGGAATCAGGTGACAGCGGGAAGAACACGAAGGCAGCGGCCAGGGGGAGATCCCGAAGTATTCCCACAACGCTGAACAAACAACAAACCTCCAGCTAGAATAGAAGGGCAGACGCCAGACTCCGCGAGCAGGCAGGAACGGCGAGACGTATTTATGACCTCGCCAGGCTGTGCTTTGTCCCAGGCTTTCGACAACAATAAAAACCGAGAGAGCGTTTGGACAAACGCAACGAGAGGTCCCTTTTCAATTATTTCCGTATGGACAGAACGCAGTGCTGAAACTGGTAAACCAGAACAAAACAGCAGACGCTGGACCCAAGAAGATAGCTGGAGTACACACCCGCGGTTGATTACCCAGGGGGGCGGTCCGCGGCTACCTGGAGAAACCGGGGCAGTTTAATATGGAAATGAGGGCCTACAAAACCGGAGGAGTCCGAGGAAACATGGCAGTCGGCTGACGAGATTCCGGGAGGTAGGAGTGATTCCGCAGGAGACGAGAACGGCAGCCAGCCGCCATCAGACACAGAGTCCTGCGTCGACCCGAGAAGGAGGGACGTCGTGACGAGTCACCGAGGCGCCCGTGACAGGACGAGAGCAGTTCCAGCTCACCGGACCTCATCTGCAAGAACAACTACCACCACAGCAAGCCAGATAAGTACAGTCATCCAGCGAGTGTGAAGGACCTTTAGTAATTATCCTGCAGTGTGAAGGATCTTTTAGAATCATCCAACAAGTGCGACGAAGATCCCCACCCCCCCCCTTTGACGACGCGAATTGTACGGAGCATACGTAGAAAAGGGAGGGAGTTGTCTCAAGGGCTCATGTATCAATTCACATGTTCATGCAACAATAAAACCTCGTTTTGTGAAATATGAATTATCCTGTATTCATTCATTAGTGAATTGGACCATTAAACTACAGTGTCGAAGCATTCCTACGCCCGATCACTGAGGACTAGTATTAAGTGTTGGCGCCTCACGCCACAGAACAGATTACAACACCTACGTCCAAACCTCAGCTTTGGCAGGTGTCAATTATGGCGCCGCAACGTGAAGGCGAGCTGAAATCTGTATAGAATTAGGCAAGGACAGAAATTACCTGGGAGAAAAGGGACCGTGCCCCGACCGAGCTAGCTAGCACACTTACGACTTCGAGGGTGTCGTAAAGTTAATAATAATGATAATAATAATTATTATTATTATCCTGCATGGCGCCAAATTTAGCGACAGTTTAAGCGAGGAAGGAGCAGGCAATAAATAAAAATCCAGGCGAAAATGGCAAGCCACAGACGCGCGTGGAGTTTAGAAGAAAGGGGGAGTACGCGGGCCCAGGAAGTAGGAGACGAGATATGGACCAGGGCATTCCCGAGTAACATAAAATCACACGGCGAAAGCAGGGGGCAAACGAGAGAGCAGTGCAGAACCCCGCGATGCCAAGGCACGGGGCTGTATATAGTACAGTGCCGCAATTGCCCGCGGCGGCAATGCAATCAATGCATCGGCTGGCCAGATGTTTTCCGGCCGACACAAGGAACAGAGTACCAGTGCTTTGAGTGTCAGGAGCCGCAGACAAAGTGCGACCTCCCGAATTGCCTGGGACACAACACGTGCCTGACTCGGTGCGCTACCTGTACCCAGGCATTCCACAACCTATGTATAGGGTGGCCCGAAAGAGCCGATGGCACAAGAGGCTGGGTATACCAGTGTGGAATGTGCCAGAAACGGACAAACAAGGAGCTCCCGTCAAACACAGACCGAACCCGGGACACCCGGGCAGAGGGAAGACAGGGAATAGTGGAGGAAATGGTCCTGCCGGAGTTCGCAGGAAGACCCCACGAAGATCCAGAACTATTTATACGGAATTGTGAACACGAGTTCCGGACAGGTGGTGTTCCCAGGAGGCGGTGGGTGCAGAAGGCACGCGAGCAATTAAAGCAAGCCGCCCTCATGGGAACAGTTCGCGGCCCGACTGAGCAGCAAGTTCGCGGGAGAAGAGGTGATAACCGGGCTACGAACCGAGT
>NQII01009895.1:0-30533 GCA_002778355.1 Clitarchus hookeri
TATACTGGGTCCCTTGCCTGTCACAGAGACATGTAATCGGTACCTAATAGTGGCCCAAGATTACTTTACTAAGTGACCTGAGGCAATTCCCTTCCCAAACCAGGAAGCACATACTTTGTCTGGGGCACTCAAAGAGCATATCTTCTCGAGGTTTGGGGCGCCACTAGAATTCATTCCGATCAGGGAAGAAACTTTGAAACTGCAGTGTTCCAGGAGGTGACAAAGATATTGGGGATGGAATAGACTAGGACTACAACCTTACACCCTCAGTCGAGGGTGGAATGATTGAGATGCTTAACCCCAATCTTGAGCAATACCTGTCAATTTTTGAGGCAGACAACCAAAANTCGAGGGTGGAATGATTGAGATGCTTAACCCCAATCTTGAGCAATACCTGTCAATTTTTGAGGCAGACAACCAAAATGACTTTGATTCAAAGGTTCCATAGTTTCTCCTTGCTTACCGCGCAGCAGTTCACAAGTGCACAGGGGAAACACCATCAAGAATGCTGATTGGAAGCGAACCACACCTTCCTAGTAACCTGCTGTTTGGCCGGCCAACAGAAGAGGAAGCTGCAGGCCCTGANTGACTTTGATTCAAAGGTTCCATAGTTTCTCCTTGCTTACCGCGCAGCAGTTCACAAGTGCACAGGGGAAACACCATCAAGAATGCTGATTGGAAGCGAACCACACCTTCCTAGTAACCTGCTGTTTGGCCGGCCAACAGAAGAGGAAGCTGCAGGCCCTGATTATGCCAGTGAATTATTTAACATACTTTGTTGGCATTCATGATTTTTCTCGACAGCACCATAGAATTAATAGTGACAGGATGAATAAGCAGTATGATAAGAGAATGTCGGGCGAGGTACCTCAAGAAGGGCAATGGGTGTGGCTGTACAGCCCACAGAGACGAAAGCTACAGAAATGTTGGGAAGGCCCCTACAGGATTCTGAAGAAGATCAATGATGTGGTCTTTCGGATTTGTCTCCAAAGCTCTCGGACGAAGCCGAAGGTTGTCCACATCGACCGGCCTGTATTCTACGAAGGTCCTGATGTTGCAGAGTCTGTATGGGACGAACAGCCTTGAAGGGGGTGGGGGTAGTGTTATGCAATCGCTGTTTTGTCTCACGCGAGCGAGTGGAAGTGAAGTACAGAGCAGTTCACAAAGGAATGTTTACAAAGCATTCCTGTTATGCCTATCAGGGCGCGTGCCGCTCCCGACTTTGGGTATCGGGTGTCTTGAGACATCTGAAGAATTCTCTGGATGACTGACCTCGGCTAGATTCGGGGTGTGGCAAACCTTTAAGGGCAAGTCCAGAGGCTATAAAAAGAGTATCGGGCCTCCGAGCCGGGAATTGTTGTTGGAGTTGATGAGTGCACTAGTGCCTTGAATTTCAGCGATAGACGACGAGCGCCGGAAGTTACCAGTGGCAGGAAAATTTGCCACTGCGAACATCAGAGTAGTGAAGAGTACGACTGCAGGCTGGACTATTGAACTGGATGCGTGAGTGAAAGACATTACAATAATGGCAGCAGATAGACTGGGCATGTGTTAATGATGAATATGAGTTAATTGACTATAACCAAACAGAGAAATTAAGAAGGACGTTAATTCTAGTTGGAATAGATAGACCTATTAAATATCGCACTCACTGTGAAATAAAAAGTGTTATAGTGGAGACAGATAATATAATGATGTAAATAATAGCTGTTTGAATAAACTGAAAATCGAATTTATTTACTTTATCTTTATCAAGACCTCCATTCCTCATGAGCTCAGATACGCCCCTCAGGCGTCCATGTAACAAAATAATGTATAATATCTCATTTATAATTAATATTAATAAAAACAGCGAGAAAGTAAGTGTTTGGTAATGTGTAATAAGAAATATTTCTTATGCAAAATATTATTACACTGACTGCGCACGAATGTGGTGCGTTGTCCCTTTGGTGTAATTTTCTAGACTCATTTAAGCCTTGTTTGCACTAGGTGGAGGAATAGTCTGACAGTAGAACTGTACCACCGATTCAGAAAAGTTAACGCGTGGGTAAAATTTAATGACTACCTTCGAAGGCATTTTGAAAATGTAAACGCGCTATAATAAGAAATGCGTAGTTATTTAATTGGGAATGATGTTACGGCAATATAAATTTGAAATTCATGGCGGATGAGACTGGACCTTAAAGAGTCTCACGTATGTGGATCTGTTATGGCCATTCGAGGTACAGAAACGAGGAATCGATACAAACCCGCGCACCTATCGCCCCCTCACAAGGTTCTAAACTGGCGCGCAGTGTTCCAGTTGTGCCCCTCAAACTACGGAACTTTAATGGGAGTTGTTCACAGACATATTCAATTTATTGTTTTCCCTCCGAAATATAGTGGTAGAGAATTTGTTTCACATTTTGCGTGCCGATAGGGCATAGCGTATAGCTTGTCACACTTCCTGATATCTTTATAACATGGTTTCTCTGTAGTTGTTCTCGTCAAATATGGTGACTTTATTTTCTTCTCAGCTGGGGGCCGCGGTGGTGTAGGGATCAGACTAGACTACTCGCCTCCCACCTAGGCGAATCGGGTTCGATTCCTGGCGTGCGAATCGTGACGGACGATGCCGCTGGTCGGTGGGTTTCTCGGGGATTTCCCGTTTCTTCCCGCCCTCGCATTCCGGCGCTGCTGCATACTCACCTCGTTTCATCCTCATCTGCTTTCAAAACCACGATGTTAAGAGCCGCCCAGATATTTCCAATCCCCTCCACTCCATTCTTTTGAGCGGTTACTTGTTAAAAGGTGACGAAGGCAGTGAAGCTACAACAAAATTCAGTAAGTTTGAAAAACTATGATCTATTCTCTGTTGCGCCAAAAAATTTGATACGTCCTCTGAAATGGAATACATATGGATTAAACAACTAAAAATATGACGGATGGGACAAAGCCTCTTAAGCGGCGACCCTATCATTTTACTAATGCAAAGCATGAAGCTAAGTTCAGTATATGTCCCTATATTAGTTCCGATTGTTTCTGCTCAGTACATTTTGTGATATGGCGGTGTAAAAAGGCAGTTTATAGCTACGTTGGAGAGCTCGGAAATAGTGTTCGTAATGTGCGTGGTGTCTCAGAAGTAGTCCTAGTACCTTGTCTCAACAGTATTTTATTTTCATAGGTCAGTACATACGACGCACATAAAGTTGTTTATTATTTCAAACACAGTGCAACGTAGTTGAAGCACCAGGTACCAAGCTAAACCTCTCAACTCAACTTGATGATCGCCCCGCGCGAGAATGCCAGCCATCCGCGGCGGCACCGTCTTCTGGAATGGTGTCGTGCAGTTGCAACGTGAGCGGCCTCCACGATGGCCTCGTCTTCTGTGTTTAACCACGAGTGTCACTTCCCTGCCTAGAAGTGGATGGCCGATGTGCAAGCTTGCGTCCCCGAGTGCAATCGCACGACGTCCATCGAGCTACAAGATTAGCGATCCGTTGTGACTGTCTCGTCTCTTGCTGTTCTTGTCTCCCGGCCTTCTGCTGCGCTGCAATGGCGCAACAACTAGAGGTAGATGTACTTTGCCCCCCCCCCCCCTACGTTTAGTAAAGGGCGCCAGGATGTGAGTAAACGGGCACCGAACCTTGTTTTGTGCTCCAAGTTGTGTTCTCTAAGTTAAGCTCTTCTCTTAGATACTGTTGAAATAATCAACGACAACATACTTTCGTCACTTTCGCATTAAACACAATATATAACGACTAGGGATGTCAACTGCGTAGTTACATAGTACTACTGAAGAGTAAACGGCTTCTAGATTATCAGTTATTTCTGCAAGAAACTATTCAAGTTATTATCAAGTATTTAATTTTGACTCCCTTGTTTAAAACACAAGTAATAAACAGGGATGTGAACACTCGTATTGTTTTGTATAACTATTCAAAAGTAAGCTGCTTCTGCATTATAATGCTATTCTTTTTAAAACTCATAAAATTAAATACGAAAATTTTCTTTCGACAGCTTTGTTTTAAACACAATACAAAAAACTAGTGATGTGAACTGCACACACACACATTAAGTTCTACTCAAATGTAAACTCCATTCAGATTGTCAACCATTTCTGCAAGAAACGTATTATCGAGTATGTAATTTATCAAGTATGTATATATAAAGTATGTAGTTATCTTAATTATTATTATAATGTAGGTTATTTCTTACACTTACATACGTAAGCCTATTCGTTTCTGAGTTATAGACTTTTTTTCTATCTTTTATGCAGCATGCAATTTAGATTTTGATCGCACCAAAATTAAATTTATAAGAGAAGGAAAAATATGCTAAGGGGAACCTTACAATATGTTTTTGTCGCCATATATCCTGGTTTAAATTAATGCCACAAAATTACCCCTAATTCATGCCGCGCGAACATTCTGTACAGAGCACTATAACACTTACAATGACACCTGCAGCTACACTACAAATAGCGCGAAGATTTCTGTTATTGTGGCATAATGGGTAGAGTTCATTCACGGCTACTTCAGACTTTCATGAAGCCCTCCGAAAGTTATATTTTCAGGATATTCCTCCACTTCATTCAAACAAAGCTTTACTAATAATAGAAAATTACAACAAAGGAACAACACACAGTATTTTTGCGCACTCAGGTTAATAATATTTTGCATGAGAACAATTTATTACTGGACAATTAAAACACACCTCGTTTCTCTCTGTTTTTAATAGTATTAATTATAAATGAAATGTAATTTATTAATAAAAGTAAAAATTTAATTCAACTAAAAATAAGAAAGTTTTACTAAACTAAAGCGGCAAATTCAATAAAACGACCTTGATAAAAACACACACTTTACGCAAAGTATGGTGGCAATCAAAGTTTTAACATACGTGTAAAACGCTTGTGATACGTAGCATGTTAAGAAAACAAGCAAACACGCCATACATGGGGTAGTGTTTCAAAGCTTTATTCTGCTATTTGCCTCCCTTTGGAGTTTACTTCTTCCAGTGGCGAGATATAGATTCTGTAGGTTTGTAGGGTCGGTTGTGGCCAGGCTCCCTCATTAAAAATAGAAGGCGAGGTAATGCTGTAGCATTCATCACAAAACAATTCATATATACAAATAATTTAAAACATTTTTCTGGCGTCAAGAAAACGCATACATTTTTCTGTAGTTAACTGATACCTTATTTACTGAAATACTCTTGTATTCTCACGAGTCATTCCTTTAAAATTTCTGCGTAACTTTAGAGTTCTTAAAATTATACTTGATGTTTTTATATATTTAGCACGTAAAACAATTGTAATATAAAATCATTGGTTCTATCAATGTAATTTTTATGTGCTTTTAAAATTTTTTAAAGTAAATTTTGTTCAGCGTTAATTAGAAAGTACATGGTTGTGGTAAATTTGTATTATCTTATAAAATCCATTGTGAATTACTTTTAAGTGTAAAAGGCATATGTATAAAATGGGGACCATTATGCAAATTAAGTGCGAAATGTTGAACTTCAGAAATGTTCTATTTGCGATTTAATCCCCATTATATATCTAGCAACTGCAGAGGATAACTAGCTACGGTGGTAACAATGATGGTATAATTAGCGGTTAGTGAGCAGGCATTTAACTGTGACAGCCGTCAACTTAAGTGATCATTTTGAGAAGGACGTTTCTACCGAAGTGATGATTGAAAGTGCTAATGTGCTGGAATGACGTTGTTCACGGAAGACCCTGACACGAATGTGGCGAGGTAACGTTTAACGATGCCTCCAGTTTGTATAACGATGTCTTCAGTTTGTTTAACTACGTAACAAAAAATCATCTTAAGCAGCTTAGAAAAGAGTGAGATGTCAGTAAATTAAAATACTGACTGAAAGTACGATCAATGTTGCTTGCTGCTTACTCGATTTTTTTCACTTACAAAACAAACATTTCAAATAATAATCACCAATCGCTTTCTGAGTAAAGAATAACGTAAATTACGCGAATTAACAGCGCCTAGCTATTTGTTAAGTTACAAGATTTGTTATGTTTCTGGCCCTGATTGACCCTGGGAAGGAAAGAGGAAGGATATTGGTCCTTCGCTTCCTTAGACACCCATATGGCTATGGCATATAATTTGAATTTTGTTTCCAAGAAAAAAGCAAATACTGTAAGTTTGTAAAACCACCGTTAGTAGATCGCAAATGAGGGATCTGGTGCAGGAGGTTGGGATTAGGAGGGTAGAACCAGTTGACCAGTAGTGGCATCTGACAGAGGACCAGAGGTGACTTATGACCTTGACGTTTGACCTTGACCTCCAATGTCCCGTTTCGCCCGAAAAAAAAAATAACATTTCTAGAATTTCCCTCAACATTTTCCGAATTTCCTTTCAAATCTGCAAAATTTCCTGCACAAAGTCTCCTTATACAAATTTTCATCAGTCACTCAATCTAAAAATAGCATGACCTTGCTTCAAGAATGTTCCAGTTCATGCTCTGTCATTCTGTCTTGGTGGACAGGGGTTGGGGGTTCGCAGCCCGAAGTTATCCGCCATATTAGATTGCATTAAAGACATATTGAATAACCTTGACCTTTGACACGACCCCAAATGTTCCGTTTTCCCCGGAAAAAGCACAAAACTTCCAGAATTCCCTAAAAATTTTCCCGAATTTCCCTCTAATTCTGCAAAATTTCCTGCAAAAAGTTTCTTTACCCATAATTATATGAGTCACTCAGTCTAAAAATAGTATGATATTGTTTCAAAAATGTTCCAGTTCAAGCTCTGTGATTATACTTCATGCTCTGTCATTCCATACAGCTATCTTGTTTCTAGAATTTTCCAGCTCATGCACTGTAATTCCATGTCAACATTGGCCATCTTGCTTTTTAGTTGGCCATATTGTTTCAAGAATATGCCTGTTCATGCTCTAACATTCCATGTCAACACCTACCATCTTGTTTCAAGGATATTATAGTTCATAGCCCTCTCATGCTACTTAATGCTGTCACTCTACTTTGTTACAAGCATATTCTATGGCCTATGCCTATGATAATCGCACCTTTTCTAATCATGCCAAGTACAGTATGTCTATATCCGACTCCCACAAACTTATAAGTATCCTTCTTATAAGCATAGTTAGGCATAATTTACAAACTGTTTAAGATATGTCCATCAAATTCATATCATAGGCATCGCCCCTGACATAGATGACGGTGGTTGGTTGATTAAGCCTTAAGCCTCTTATGAGCATAGTTAGAAATAATTTGCGAAACATTTTTAAGATATAGCTACCAAATTCATATCATATGCATCGCTCCTGATGTAAATCAGGGTAGTATTAGTCAATTATCTTTTAATCCCTCTTATTAGCATTGTTAGCCATAATTTCCGAACTGTTTAATACATAGCTGCAAAATTCAAATTATAAGCATCGCTCATGAGTCGATAAGGGTGGTAGGGTTAATTATGCCTTAAGGCTTCTTATAAGCATTGTTATAAATAATATCCGAACTGTTTAAGATATAGCCACTGAATTCATAACACATCCATCGCCCCTAAAGACGAACAGAGTGTTAGGTTCAAGTCCACTTTAAGTTATCTTATAAGCATAGTTGAGTATCCTTTCTCATCCTCTGAAGTTGTAGTCACCAAATTCATATCATAGGCATCACTCCTTGATGACGAACAGAGTAATAGGGGTAAAGTATGTTTGAAGCGCTCTTATAAGCATATGAGGCAGCTATTTCCCATACCCCAAACTTTCAGCCACCAAATTCATAGCATTGTCATCGCTCCAGACGATGAACAAGGAAGCAGAGCAATTATGCCGTCACCCATCTTATAAGCATAGATGACCCCCAAT
Source organism: Clitarchus hookeri (assembly GCA_002778355.1). Lineage (NCBI taxonomy): Eukaryota > Metazoa > Arthropoda > Insecta > Phasmatodea > Phasmatidae > Clitarchus > Clitarchus hookeri. The sequence goes on from NQII01009895.1 coordinate 7,837, forward strand.
TGTCATATGCTGAAGGCATAGTCAAATTTAAGTTATACAAATCGCTCCCTACATCGAATAGGGCAGCAGGGTCGATTAGGCCATAATCCCTCCAATAAGCATAAATGGCTGCCATCTCCCATCCACTCAAGCTATAGTCACCAAATTCATAACATAGGCATCACCCCCGACGACGAAAATGTCCGCAGGTTCAAATATGCACTAAGCACACTTATAAGCATAGTGGGCAGGCAATTACCATCTGCTAATGTTATAGTCATCAAATTTATATCGCAGCCATCATTTCTGACTACAATCAAGTAGATAAGGAAGAGTGGGACTTAAGCCAGTTATAAGCTTAGTTGGATACCATTTCCGAACTTTTGAGGTTCGGGAACAAGAAGCAACCCACAATAAATGTAAAGGAAATAAAGGTAGGTATACATGCAAGTGAATCGCAAAGTTACCGACTCATGTTTAAGTGTCGGGCCTGAAATAGCACACATACACGCCAGTCTATGCACACACGACAAACACTTACCTCCACCTTTGTTGTCTACTACCAGGAGTGTCTGCCAACTTGGACCTCCTCATGGACTGCTAGCATTCCTTTGTCCACCACCATCCTGGCTGTATATATAAAAATGAAAATATATACATAAATAAATGTTAGCATGGGTAACTCGCAATAACCAAACATACATGAAAAATGTCAAGGTATATACAATTTGACTGTGAGCATGATGTACGTACTTAGTTCACAATAGCCTATACAATTTTCTGGTCTCTAGAATAGCATGTTGTCATTTTAACTGCGTCATCTCGATGTGAAAAATAAATTCTGGACGATGTGTGGTGGTAGGAAATGCTTTTATAGACCTAAGAGTGAGTATGGTGGACAGAAACGATATTCTCTAACAACACCACTTTATTCGAAGCGATGTCTTAAGACACATGCTAAATTTACAGCTTGATGTCATGTTCAGAGCATCCGACATGAAGCTTTAACTTCTGAAAGATTACAGGAAGTTGTTTCTTAAGGGTAATGGTGTGTGTTAAGCTACACTGTGCTGGAGACAACCCTCGCCTGTGGGATTCGTCAGTTAGTCGATGGATGTGTTTGGATCACTTCATCTAACTTCTGTAGCTTCGGTATCGCCAGAACTAATAGGACATATGCCAGTGCCATTGAATTCTTGGCACATATCATCGACTTCTTGGGGTTTGTCTTCTTAATCTTCAGCCTTATCATCTGTGTCTTCAATTGAGATGTCTATATGTCTATCGGAATTTCCACGGACATCGGGAATGTTAGGCACGGGGCCTGTAGATGTGTCATCCTGTTCATCAACTGTGGCCAATGCATCGCCAATGGACACTTCTACCTCTGTTCCAGCGACAACTGTATGGCCAACCACCTCCTCTGAACCATTCCTATGGTATAAGTGCAGTTTATGTAAAAATAACTTCGCTTGCAGTAGCAGTGTTCGACAGCATGGGAAGCATGGTTGTAGAAAGAGCCCCACCCAAATAAAGATCCCCCTTTTTTTATCTACTACTGTTATAATGTAACACGTTTCTCTGTGCTGAGTTTTCCACTAAAATACAGATACTTATTAGTCGAGTCATCTTATTATAAAATGTAAGCAATTTGTAAAACAAACTGCGGGGAAATATTTTTTACATAAAAATTCATAAAAATTCGTAGATTAACATTTATTAAAATTCACCAACATTTGCTTTCTCTTTTCTAATTTTTTTTTTTNAAGACACACATTGAAGAACATGAAATTTCCCATTATATATACCTACATAACATTTTCCAAAATTCGCCCATAATTTGTATATTTTATTCCAGAATTTGTCCCGGAAAAATTGTTAAAATTTAAATACAAGCGGAAACGGTGCATACTGTTGCAAATATGACAGGGAAAAAATTAAATTAGACAAAAGCAAGTGACGATGAAACCTAACATTGGTTTTTTTTTGGTGTTAAAATTGCTTTTTTCGTATTATATAACTTGAAAATTTAACAACTGGGTGATAGCAATCGCTACTCCAGCTCAGAGGTTCAATCTTTCAAGTTTGGAAAAAAAAAGTATTATTTAAAAAAAAAACCTTTAATTTTTTAATTTTAAACTTATAATGCTACAATCCTGGATTGAAAAAAAAAAGGCTTTTGTATGTGCATGTCCTTAAAAGTAGGGCCGTGTCCCTATGTTCCTGTCTATTGGCACTGTTTGGTGGTGGAATGCCTTAAAAGGACTTGGTCAAGTTCAGCCATACTAGCTGTGTTTGGTAACGTGACAGACGTGGTTCTAATGAAAGTTTTCCAAGATTGTGCCTATTGCTTTCCCACAATTCCTTCTGATTGATCTGATTGGTAGTACACTGAGTTAGCAGCGTAGGACTTTGCCATCGTATTGATGTAAGGAAAAATAGGCGCTAGTTACCAGTTTGAACAAAGTTGTAGATGTTGAAAGGTTACACTTAACTGCATATCGGCAGTGGCTCGTTTAGACATCGGACACTTATAAAAATATCACTTGGCCATATAGTCTGTTTCATTTTTTATCAATTAATTAAAGTTTGGCAGCAAGCTCCGTAACCAACCAGTGAAGTTAGTGAATCTGAAGACATCCCACAGAGCAGGAAATGACAGCAAGTTACGCACGCCTGCCGGAAGTAGAAAGGGGCCGTGCCTGCACGTATTCTATATCCGGTAATGAAACGACACGCGAGCTGAATGAGATGGATCGGAGAAATGTAGCGATGGTATAGGCTTCCGCCTAAGAGGCAGCTTCGCACGTAAGTATATATAGATTTTTTTCTTCTTCCTTCGCCGCTACCCGGACTACGGCGCCGAAAGGATCAAAATTTGAGCGGCCGGATCACATTTTTTCAAAGACTGAATTCACAATTCCATAGTAGAAAATTAAAATTAAAAAGAAACACGTTAAAATTGTGTTGTCAATGTTTCCTTGCACAATCGTTGCCACGCTACTGCTGTGACAAAATTCCATCGACATTTGACAAACGAGTTCATTTAATAATTAGTTTATTATTAATAAGTTTATATGTGTTGCGACGCCCAAAATGATTCGGTTAAACGATTTAAACAACTTATTTTCTGGTGACGATACAAGAAAAGATTGAATCAATTCTATTTTCGGTTGTATTTGTGCAGCTGAAGCAAATTATGATAATAATGGTTAAAATGACAGCAACAAAAACAACGTTGTTATAGGCATGGAGGTTACAATTTGAAGATAGTATGCTATGACGTTGGTGAAGCTACTTTTTCTATAATCGTCATATTGTGACGCCCTAAACAATGGACACGTGGCTGCTGGATTATGCATTAAATAAATGTTAACTGCAGCAAATGTTTTAAACAAAAATAAAACTGCAACTTTCAAGTCTAACGTTAACATGCTGTATTGTATTTCTGACAGGTTCAGCTTTCTATTTTTTTGTGTCACAACGTGGCGGACAAGCTTCATCATTAAATTTTTCCCATGCTTAACCATAGACAAGATCACCATTTGGTTGCAGGTGCCGTAGGAACATTGAGTCGGTCCATAGATAAGCTAGTCAGCCAATGACCAGCAAAGACGATACTGCTAAAAGTACAGAAGGTTGCAAGCTTTGGAACCGCTACCGCTGTGAAGGAGGTGTACGTCTAAGGGATGTGGTACTTCCAGTACTGTTGTGAATTAATATTTATAATGTAAACGATTATTAATTAATTAACATATATGACAGTTGAAATTATCTCGAGAATTAATTATAAATTCCAGAACTTACCTCTTACAAGTACAGATTACAAAGAGAAAGTAGCACGAAAAAAATAAAAAAAGCAGTTTTACACATTAACGTGTAGATAAATTACTTAAGAAATATACATGTAGTCAGTCGCACTTATAAAAAAGGGCAAAAAAATACTCATACTGACGAGTACGATCACAATAAAATTTAACAAAAAAAAAAAAAAAAAAAGAATTTACATTATACTTAAACTGATGAACGTTTGAAGCACATCGGCCAACATACGGCGTTTTGCCATTCACTTCGTTGCGCCGCGTACATCAAAACCCAGATAGTAACGTGTGCACCTGGAAGGTTATATGTTGAGTACGTGTGTAGCAGTCAAGCAATCAACATTGGTTCTCCTGTACACTTACAGGTACGGGATACCCGCGTAGTACAGATGCACGTCAAGTTCGACGCATTGTAAAGGCAGCACTGACAGACCGTACCGCTTCCAAAGCGGGTATCGGAGTGAATGTGACACCAGGGGTGTCCACACATAGAATAGAGAACCGTCTCCTTGCAGCAGGACTATGAGCACGCGTGCTTTTGGCCAAGCTTGCTCTTCTGCCGCAACGCCGTCGTTCACGTCTCCTCTGGTGTCCTGAAAGGATCGCCTGAAGAATGGAATGGTGCTCTGTTGTGTGTAGCGATGAGATTAGGTTCTGTCTTCATGCAAGTGGTGGCCGTTTACGTGTGCGACGACGCTCTGGTGGGTGACATCTTCCATAGTGTATTCGCCCCAGATGGTACATGTCCAAATCCTGACATTATGGTTTGGGGCGCAATAAACTACAATTCGCGTTCGTAGTTGGTGGGTGAGTGAGTGAAGAGATTTGTTAACATCAAGGTCTTTGAGAGCCGGTGAGGGTGAAGCGAGGCGATTATGTAGCAGCGCCGGAATAAAGGGGCGAGGGAAACGGGAGATCCCCGATAAAAAAAAACCCGTCGAAAGGCGGCATCATCCGGCACGATTCCCACGCGCTAATCATCATTGGTATTTGTGGAGGGTCCAGGAATCAGTACCCACTACATACAGCACATTGGTTTACCCGCTGTGCTGACATTACTTCAAGAGGAAGGAGATGTACTGTTCCTGCAGGATAATGCTCGTCGACATACTGCTGCTACTACTCGATGTGAAATTCGTGGTGTTCGACAACTACTCTAGCCAGCCCGATCCCCAGACCTATCTACCATTAAATGTGTTTGGGACATGATGGGAAAACGTCTGACCCAGTCTGTACGGCCAACTACTAACCTTTCACAAATGCGACAACACGTCTAAGAGGCTAGGAACACTATGCCTCAGGACGATATTCATCACATGTACTATTGTCTACATACGAGCATACACGCATGTAGACGGCGCATAATACACTGGTGAGGAAAAAATATTACATAACAGCTTGACACTGCACCACTGCATGGCAAGTAGAACCGAAGCAGTTTTGCCTTATTTTATGTTCTTCTGTGGGAATTCCGCTTGATATCAGGGACATATGCAGGCTGACTCGAGGTTCGAAGCAAAACAGGCAGCTCGGCTCATGATGCTGACATCTTCTCCGCCATCTCAAGCCATCAGCCTGCAATGAGATTGGATTTGAACACACTCAGTGGAAGGAGGGTGTTTTTATTTCTGATGTACAAACTAACTTTACATGGGAAAGGCTGGGAGGAGAGAGCTAGAGTGATGTTAGTAAAATGAGCTTGTTTGACATTTTTTAACAAGAGAGACGTTATGAGTATCATTGAGTATTGCTAATTTGATGCCAGTTTCACTAAAATTTTTAAAATATTATTTTAAATTCTAATATATGAACTTGTTAAAAAAACATTATTACAAATTCTCTCGGAAATTTGGCCGATACCGTGGCTCAGCTTCAAAGAGTTCTTTGAAAAGCTCAAAAAAAGAGAAAACCTCTGGAGAATGAATCATTGAAAATTATGAGGTTTACAATTAAGCATAAAGGAAATAAATTCATGAACAGTTGAACTAGAGAGACCTGCCGCATTGACGAAATGGCGGTGTGACCATCCTGTAGAATGGATTAGTGCCCAACCACGTATGTCGTGAGACCTTACACTGACCACCTGAGTAACAGTCGATCACAGAATTTGGGAGAAACAAGATCTCAGCGCATCTGATCGTGGCCAGATCGTTGGGGCCAGACATATGCGGCACTACATCTCCNCGATCTCCAAAGTCGTGCAGATAATGGGATTTACAGGAGTCACTGTGTAAAATATATGGCGAGGTTATAGATTCGGGTAAAACCACCGCCGCCAGGGACAACTACCGTGACATATAACATATAAATGACAAGGGTCGCCGTTTGCTAGCTCAGTTGGTAACAGCAGATAGACTGGCCACAGTGCAGCAGATCACTCATCAATACTCTACCACAACGACCTGTGAGCAGCCATACCATCACAACCACGTCCTCGATAGGGGGTACAGAATCCGCCGTCCCACTAGTGTATCTCTACTTGCCGTACGTACAAGTCTCAACGATCAGTGTGGGTGCGAGAACATTATCATCGGACCTTTGATGAATGGAAGAAGTACTCTTGGCCGGATGAGTCGAGGTACACGTTGGTACACGCCGATGGCAGGGAACGAGTGCGGCGCCAAGTACATAAANCTCTTGGCCGGATGAGTCGAGGTACACGTTGGTACACGCCGATGGCAGGGAACGAGTGCGGCGCCAAGTACATAAAGGCATAGATCCGTCTTATCAGCAGGGTTACATTTCAGGCTGGTTAGGATATCCTCGTGACTGTTTACTTGGGATGAAATTGGTACCCTGGCACACATGCCATTGTTCCTCACCAACGAACGATACACGGACCTGCTGGCAGATCATGTCCATCCATTTCTGCTCCTATAGCATCCTGTAGGAGACCTGTACCTATGGCAAGCCAATGCACCAGCCCACCAATCTTAAATTGTGACCAAGTGGTTGGATGAACACTCCACTTGTATATTTGGCCGCCGAGGTCAGCTGACATCAATCCTACCGAACACATCTGGGATGCTGTCGACAGGAATACGCGATCCTGCTCCAACCGATCTACGTGTACTGTGGGAGGAAGTACAATGGTCATGCTCAGTATGGCTTCCGGCCACTTCCGGTGCCTTGTTGAGTTCATGCTACGCTACACCACCGCCGTCATCAGGGTGACAGGGGATACTACACCTTACTAGGCGGGTGTCCCTATTTAAACTTCTCAAGAGTGTACAGTGAATTCCAGCAAAGACATGGGGGCAAGAAATATAGACAAGCATCCCAGAAAAGTCTAGGAAATTCAAAGGTGACGTGAATTATATGTGAACGCCGCTTTCGTATATTGACGAGCGGCGACGTCAGCGGTGGACACCACCTAAAAATACCGGTGTCCTGGGTGGTGGAGAGGTCGGGAGGGGTCAGCTGGGGTCACCTACGGGAGACAAGCTGCTCAACACTGTGGCGTGAAAGTCCCTGTTGCAGGCGAGATGAGGTGAAGCAGCGTCCTTCAGCTGACCGCCGCCTGAACCTTTCCTTTCACGGGTGAAAGGCTCCTCCCGGGTACGCAGCAGGTTACAAACACGCTTCGGTGACTGTGCTAGCCATGCTTAGGCCAACTTCCACTGGAGTTGAGAGAGATCACTCCCTGTCAAATAGTTTTTATAGATTTTCCGCCACAAATTCTATTTGAGGAAGTGCATTACAAGTTTTGGCACGACAAAGCATGGATAATACCTTCCTAGATGTTCTTGAACTGTTACAGATGCCCTGCATTGGATATTGTCTAACTTGTAATAGCCGAGGTAAAATAATTGATTATTTTGTGGGAGTGACTTGAGAGGTCATAATAGTTACGACAGTCGAACATAACAGATTTCAGAAAACGCATTAAGTTATACCTTATCCCATGTCGTCCGAAAAAAATCCATCCAAAATCCACGTTTGCGGGTAGTAGCCGAAAATGAAGAATCCGAGATGGCGGGGCTTTATCTCCCTTAAAGGGTCCACCTACCTGGAGGAGCTGTTCACATCTTTTGAGGCCAAGAAGCGTAGTATAAATAAAGACGACTCTGCCACGAGAATCAAGTGTGCCGTCGCGACTAAACGCAAAGCTCTCAAATGATGTGGAGTGTTCTCGTCATGCTTCGTCTACCTATGCGACTGTCAGCGACGACCCTATTATTTTATTGGCGGAAAGTCTATAGTAAATTACAATACAGGACCCTCGCGTACTTTTACAAGTATGTGATACGAATATATTTCGAGATACAGTGCTTTGAAAAACCCGTATTTAACTATGTTGGATTACTTCGGAATGCGGTTTCTAACGTGCGCGTTGTCTTGAAAGTAATCGAAAGGCATAGTCGGAAGTGTGTGTACTTTTCGTAGACCAACACATTAGGTTCACGTTTAATAGTTTCGTAAAAAAAAACCTGATTTCAAACATTCCGCAACGCAGCTGTAATGCCAGGTAGGCGGGCCCCTTAAGATTTTCCAAGTTTGAGGACTAGATGTGCTGAAGCGATAAGGATGACACTGCCACGTGCATCAAGTGTGCCATCGCCGCTACGTGCAAAGCTCTGCACCGACGTGCGGTGTACACGAGGGGCTTTAAGCGCTGACCCTATTATTTATTTGTGGAAAGTCTGTTGCAAAGTTCAATGTAGTGCCCTATGCTAGTCTCGCAAGAATTCGCTAGGCATATTTTTAGCTATAACAGTCTGAAACTGTTGTTTTTGGCCATGCTGAAGAGATAGAAAATAGTGTCCACAATAAGCGAAACCTGTTGAAAGTTGTATTCCGCTCTACTGTGAAGTGTTATTTCTGTCCGTGAGCAAACAGAATGTTCACACATTACACAGTTTGTTTCAAAAATGTGTATTATAAACACACTACAACCCAGTTCTCGCATCAGGTATACGGACGCCTTAACACAGGGGCTTGTTAACTCTACGTGAACTCTATGCAAAAATTTTTATTCTCGTAAAATCTTAGTTTTGTCAACTTTCATCTGTGTTGTGGGGGAATCTGTGTTCGTATGTAAGGCCCTAATGCAGGCCTTACACTATGCCTAATTTCTGCTGCCTTCTGCTATGCCAATGAGTACACAAACGTCAACAAAAATTTCTGCAGCAGAGGGTATAGCAGATACTGTAAAATCCGCTCCTTCACATGCACGCGATACCTAAAGTGGTAACAGAAATACGCAGGTCCATTCAGACCCCGTAATCTTGGATTCATAGAATTTTCTCCACAGCCTTCGCCACAAAGTTTGCATTTTATTTTAGCGATCGACGAGTCATAGGACATTGTCTTGCACATTTTCTAAAGTCTCTTTTGCTCTGCTACTGTTGATAGTGTAGATACTCTAACCACCAGAAAAATAATCTTATCCGGCAGTAACTATTCAAAAATTAATAACGATAGTGAAGCTGTACAATTTTTATGAAGCTTGAAAAGTTATTATTTATGGCGTGACGTGAAAAAAATTTCGTTAATCATACATAAATAAAATTTTAGGGGGAAAATGAATAAATCCAAGATGGAGGGGACTGATACGCCTTAAGAAACGTTCCTATTTCAACAGTGTTTTATTTTTCAAATATGGATGCCATTAAGAGCGAAAATGCTCGGAGAAGAAAATAATCTTGCATTGCGTTTCTGACAAAAATATAGTATGTTAAAATGCGGGAGTGTAAGTGGTGGATTAAAAATTAGCTGCATGAACGAAATTAAAAATAAGTGGACATGGTGTACTAGCTACGCTCTAGAATGTATTGAGGCTAGTGCCACACTTCGTTATTAATACACATAAAATACTGTGGTATTTTACAATATTGTAAGAAAAATATTTATATGTTACATAGGATGTTTTTGAACAACGCATACAAACTCTGGCAGGTCATCCATAACGAAAATATATGTTCCTCTTTCCCTATAAAGTGAATATTAAGGGAGTTGTGAGCCTCATAAAATCATAACTTAAAATCCCATCGTTTTAACTGAGTGTTGCCTACCTGCCACCCAACACACATTCTGTTTTCAGCGTTACACGTCGATGTATCCAAAACTGTTCAACTGAGATTGTTACTTCAAGACGACTGTCTTGTTAATTTAGAAGCGCTGATTTATAAGTTGTCTAAAAAAATCGCGCACATCTTAGAGTTACAAAGTGTCATCCAAACATAGGGTGCCAACCCCTCATTTTTCTAGTGAAGGGGGATGATGTAAACAACCGCGTTATCAAAGGTGTAGGATATCCGTCACACAAAACGCTACTCACTGATTTGTTGTCAATTACAAATAGTTTCTGATATTTTAAACGAAAAGCATTTTTAAACTCGATTTTTGGAGGCATATCACTTTAGAGAAAATAGTGGTGTTGTTCATTGAAGGTTACTTCCAAATTTTCTAAAGCCCTGCTAAAGTTCTACTTTCAGGATATTAATCCTCCTTATATAAACAAAGCTTAACCGAGTCTAGAAAATTACACCAAAAGGACAACGTACCACGTTCGTGCGCAGTCAGTGTAATAAAATTTTGTATAAGAACTATTTCTTACTAGGCATTACCAACACACCTATTTTCTCCCTGTGTTTATTTGTTCTAATTATGAATTAAATATTATAATTTATTAATAAAATATAAATAAATGTTTAATTCATCAAAAAGTAAGGCACATCTATGTAAACACAAGTATAATACGTTTGTGATATATAATATAGTTAGCAAACAACCAAACCCGTCATATATGGGATGATTTTTCAAAGGTTTAATTCAAAAAGTGTGAAGAAACAGCGAATAAACTATAGCATACATTTTCGCCTTATATTTTCCTAAGGAATAACCTGTCGGAGTTTGTCGATGTTGTTCAAGAACAACCTGTGTAATAAAGAGTGTCTCTTTTATTCATAGACTCGGAGATCCAGCGAATTTCCAGGGTTCAGTTCGGATGCAAGCCATCCTCACAGGCGAGCCTACCCGCTGGCTGAACGCGCCGCTGTAGGCGAGAGCGGAGTATTGGCACGCACATAACCTTACACTATTATATGAAGTGTGAAAATAGTGATTTATGGACGTATTAATATTGATTCCGGTAGGAAGTTAACTCAAGTTTATCTTGGCGCAACCAGCAAACCTATGCATTACATAGGAAAGGTGTGACCGGTGGAGAAACAAAGACATTGTATCGCGTACCACCTCCGCAGGTGGGTAATGGTACGCTGGTAAATAATGACAAGAAATTTCAGAATAAAATCAAAATAGGTGAATGCACAAACCAAAATATACTGCTGAGATTAAACACGACTCACTCTAATGACATAACTACATTGTTAATTCGGCAGTAGGCCTAGGTTACACAAAATATTAAGTAACTGAACATCTTCACTGATTTTAAAACTTAAAAACTCGGATAAAACATATTTTTAATAGTATTTATAAAGCGGATGGATACGATTATACCCAGGCAGGTCTTCTTAGATCAACAAGAATATAGCCAAAGAGGGATGAGAATTTTTTTAAAACTATTTTGAAAATATTTTTGAACAGAAAATAGGCATAACTAGCGAAAGCAACATTAGGTAGGCCTATAAAGAATAGCAAGTGTGGGCTAGATATTATTAAAATGATTTAGGTACAAAGTTGTCACTGTATTCAAAATACTAAATAGTAGTAGGATTATGGGAAGTCTCGGCAAATATATTTTTAATGGGAGTTGTGTAGCTGTGGCTGCGGCAGGCGGTCTTCGGCTCGACTTAGGGGGTGCTCAGAAGCCGTCGACTCGGGTTTGTCGAATGTACCCATATGTACTAGGTAGTTACGCCCACTAATTATTCAAGCATACGTTTGTTTCTGGTGGCCATAGTGGTTTTATAGGCATAGGCTATGTCAAATTGTAAATCTGTATTTATTATTCAATTTTAAAAGAAAATGTTAATCATAAATTATTAATTTTTATTATATTGTACCGAAATTATACATAGAGTATTGCGGAATGATACAAAGACTGTCTCACTCAATTACTACATTTCCAGTCCCCTCTTTTGAAGACTGATTACACGATGCCAGAATGTGCATATTATTCACTACCTTGACTGTTTTGAAGGTATAAGTATGCTACCCAGATTTGTTTAAATGTATGTATATATATTTAAAACAAGCCCACCATACTAATAGCAATCACATCACCCTCGTACATTCCACGTCTCCAGGACCTGGCAGTAATGACATTTAAATAGACGCCAATTAAGCATATAAAAGTGTTGGTAGAAGTTGATCCGTACCAGCATTATAACATACTCGTGCATGTGATTGCTATTAGTATGATGGGCTTGGTTTAAATATACATACATACATTTAAAAAATCTGGGTAGCATACTTATACCTACAAACAGTCAAGGTAGTGAATAATATGCACATTCTGGCATCGTGTAATCAGTCTTCAAAAGAGGGGACTGGAAATGTAGTAATTGAGTGAGACAGTCTTTGTATCATTCCGCAATACCCTATGTATAATTTCGGTACAATATAATAAAAATTAATAATTTATGATTAACATTTTCTTTTAAAATTGAATAATAAATACAGATTTACAATTTGACATAGCCTATGCCTATAAAACCACTATGGCCACCAGAAACAAACGTATGCTTGATGAATTAGTGGGCGTAACTGCCTAGTACATATGGGTACATTCGACAAACCCGAGTCGACGGCTTCCGAGCACCCCCTGAGTTGAGCCGTAGATTGCCAAGCTCGTCCGAGTCGAGCCGAAGACCGCCAGCTACAGCAGCACAGCTCACATTCAAAATACACTGGCCAAGACTTCCCATAATCCTACCACTCTAAATATAATGATTATAATAATAAGCCATAAACAGCTGTGATTAATAGCATTCATGTCTTATGTAGGCCTAATTATTATCACTAGGCCATACAAATACCTACGAGCGTTTTTCCTGAATTAGGTTATTCTTTTTGAGATTCAGTTAGGCCTAGAACAATAATCACAATTGAAATGAAGCGCACTCTCTGCTGCACTTCACTCTGCATGGACCCATCCAGAACATAGCACACAGTGGTACCACAATTCCTTGTTACGACCAACCCCTCCACATAAAAGACATATTTCATTTGTGCTGTTCATCTGGGGAATGGTATTTATAAGTTTAAGGATATTTATTTCTAAGTTTAAGGACGTTGCCATCGGAATTATCGTCTTGGCATAGGTCTACTGCTAAGTCGTTACCATCATCTTCACTTGAAGAGCTGTCAACAGTGACAAAGAGAGTTCTCTTGATAGGCAAAGGCCTAATCTTATTTCCTTTCACTGTTGTTTTCACATTTTTCTGTCTAGGCCTGCTATGATCCTGGACTTTCTTGTCAGTTTTGCCACTTTTTCTTTTTTCAGCATTTTCTAACAAAATTTTCGTTGGTGTCGATGTCGGTATTTCTGAGTGTTGTTTTAGTTTCTACATTTTGAGACTCTGTTACCCACTTGTGAATGGAATGGGTGATATGTCCAATTAAGAAACTGCTTCTCCACCTAGACCAGTTCCACCATCTTCGACACTGCACTCAACACCTCCATTTCTGAGACTTGCTTCCAGGCTGCGACTTACCTCTGCTTTGCTAGAACAAACTACTCCTTTTTCCAGACTGCAGTATATGCCCTTTTTTGAGTGGCCAACTCCATTCTCTTCTGTAGATGTTGTTGTGGAAACGTCTCCAGAAGTGAAATCCTCTTCAGTGAATGCATCCGGATTTAATGGGTAGATTCCAGTTTTTGCAAAGCCTGGCACTGCTTTCCCAATTCTTTAAATTTTAATATACACATATATACACAAAAGAGGAACATCTGACATACAAATTATGTGATATGGGTTATGTCTCATTAACAGTCCGCACTCCCTCTGTTATAGGTTGACTTCAGGGGTCCGAAAATGGAAACGTCCAGCGGTTGTAATTTGTGTGATGTACGAGGTGGAAGGGATACTACAGGAATGCCATTATCTTTACAGAAGGTGTAACTTGAGAGGGATGTGTGACTTGAGTGGTTGTCTATAATCAGAAGTGTGAGGTTATGAATGGAAGACTGAGACAAAGTGTTTGAGCCAGATGAGAAACAAATATCCTGTCATACATCTTGGTTTAGAACACTGATAACTACTACCAGGTGGACCTACGTGACTCAAAGCCGGATACATTCGTTTTCGTGCAAAGACAAACATTGGTAGAACAAAACTTCCACTGGCGCTCATACAGCAACACGCTTACATTTCGTTCTCTTTCGTAGCTTGTGGCAGTCCCAACTTGTTTTTGTCCTCTAAGCCCGATCATTGGTGGAGGTTTTTGGACTGTTTAAAAGCCACTTTCATCAACATTAAAAATACGATTTGGTCAAAACCTATGCTTCTCAAAAGCAGTCTCCAAATTTTTCTAGAAGCGAGTCACCTCAGCTTCATTGTAAGCTAAGATTCGATTTACTGATGTTGGTTCTGGCTTTCAAATACTTAGATCCCTATTTATTCTCATAAAACCATGTACCCAGTCGTTTATTGCAAGTTTGTTTACATGATTAAAATTATGCTGAATTTGGTTTCTTTCTGCAAACTCGTGCGCAATGTGCCGTAGCTCTATTAGTGTTACGCCATAAACATTTTCGAAAGTAACAAGTGCTGAGATAGTTCTCTTTCCTGATCAGTAAACACTGTTTTTCTTCCCATTTTTGGTCCACCTGTTAAACCCAGTTTCATGCGTTTTCTTAGAGTAGCTTCGTGAATATGAAATTGCCTTGCCATTTCTCTAATTTTTCTTCCATTTCCAATTCCTTTCAAGGCTGCTTCGAGCTGTTCCTTATTCCAGGATGCTTTGGAAGTTGTCCGCTTCCTGGTGTGTGCCATCTATTAAAGGAAAAAAAAATTACCTAGCTATTAAATAAGTATTGTAGTAATGAAAACTGAAAAAAAATTCAAGGGATAATGGCACGCCAAAGGGGCAATCGCACGCACTGTGCTTACCATTACCTCTTGAGACGTCACTAACATTTTCATAACCCGACATAAGACAAATAAACGCAGGGTTAACCAACGACATATGGAAAAATAGCCAATGAACTTGCAAATGCAGATATACTGTAATAGTCGTAATGTTTGCAACAGTAAATTACTTACCGAAAGACTAAGTCTAGTCTTTCTTTATATCGGAAACTGCTAAAACACACTTCCAAACACAAAATACGTAACGTTTACTGGAGCACCTTCCTGGCAACTCAAGTTACAGAAGCAACCGCTAGGTAGCAGAATGTTGCAGAGTCCAATTCGACTACACAAATATCAGAGACGAACATGCGTACCTTTGCCCACTGCTAAACAAACTGAAATGTTGCACGTACTAGTATTCATGGTAAAGTGAGCGTTTTTGAAGATCTGTCGTTTGGAATAATATTTAATAAATATATTTTATTGTAGCCTTAGACGTTTACTTTCGAGTCCGGTAAAGAATATACGCTTTTGTTGTTACTTACATGAGAATATTTATTTAAAAACGTGATGGAAGTATACAAATAGCTGACAGGAATACAGTAATTAGGGTCTCAAAATTGTTCACTTCACCGTGAACAGCCTATACATCAAGCTGACCACCAGATGGCAGGGAAAGTTAGCAGGCTGGAGAAAGACCTCGCCCTACCTCGGGTAACCGCCTGGGGACAAATAACAGACTTTTGTTCTTTTAAAGCTTCATTACCAACTCCTCTCGCTCGCCTTGGTGTTTCGTCTCTTTATCTGACAACGAGAAAGCAAAGGTAGGATTATGTTTTTCGGGCGTATCTAATGTATGTATGAAAGTATGTAATTTAGTGGGACTCTTTATTCCCTCGTAGCATTCAAACGTATGTGTGGATTTCTTTATTTCTTGTGTTATGCTTATGAAGAGATTTGATTTACTTAAATAAAGTGCTGTTTTAGGATATAAACTTAAGTGAAGAATATATATGTATGCAGGATGGTCTGCCTAACGTTGACACCCCAGAATTTCCAGAATGGTTGCAGATCATGAAATGCGGTTTTCGCTAAATGAAATTATGTATGGGGGCAAGTAATTTGTCGCAAAGTAACTATTTGTAACAATTATATGGACAGAAATAATTAAACCACATATGGTTTTTCCCCTGGAAACACACATTTATTTCAATGGCATCTGAAAGTATGTGCAGAGAGGAATTCAGTGATATAGAATATGCAATGGGAAGAAACACAGAAACGCAATGAAATAATGTGCAAATATGATTAAGTTAAGTCGGCCAGTAGCATGGGGTAGTGGACCTGTACTCACAGCTGTAAGCAAGCAACACGCGTCGTGACTCATCCTAGCGGTCCACTTTCTTCTAGCAGCATAGCGCTTACCTTAATGGGGCAAGGGGCACGGAATGCGATATTGGACAAAGGAGAGCACCGCAGCGGAGGGAAGACGAGCAATGTGAGTGCAAGTCTGATATCAACACATTACATTTTATTGAGATACCAACGTAATTCAGGAGATTTGTTTCCTAGTCATTAACGATACTGAGTGACGAGTGCCTACAGATGCACAACAAAAATGGAACAAACCAACCTAAGCCGAAATACAATCACATCCGCATACATAGTACAAAAGAGCACAGTTATGGTTGAAATGCTTCATATTAGGCCTTTTCACAGCATGTGCTCGATGTGATGACCATCGACAGCAATACATATCTGTAAACTCACATGTATCGAGCGACGATAGCCTGAAGTGTTTCTGGTGTAATGCCTCTGCAAGCTGCCACAATGCGTTCCTGCATATCTTCTAGCGTCGTAGGAACCGTGTTGTACACCCTATCTTTCAGTGTTCCCCGCAGAAAAAAGGCGACAGGTGTGTGGTCGGGGGAGCGAGTTGGCCCTCTTACATCACCATCACGCCCTAACTACCGGTTTGGAAACGTTTCATTTAACACTTGCCTCGCCACCAAAGCAAAATGCGCAGGATAACCATCATGATGAAACCACATATCACGATGTATGTCGAGCGTTATGTCTTCCAGAAGTGCTGGTAAGGTCTCTCTGTGGAAATGGGCGTACGTAATGCCAGTCATTGTCCATTGAATGAAGTATGGCCCTACGATGTAGTCTCCAACGACTCCATACTCCGCATTAACTTTCCACTGTCGCTCGTGCTCCACGTGCGTAACCCAAAGCGGATTCTCCTTCGCCCAGTAGTGCATATTTCGTAAATTTACGCACTGGTGGTTTGTGGAGGTCACTTTACCGGTAAATAGTATGATCTTCAGACAATTGCTGTCATCCCTTACATATATCAGAACAAACCTACAAAACTGAACAGGCTGCTGGAAATCACCTTCATGTAATGCCTGATGAAGAGCCATGTGATATGGATGGAATTTCCGTTGGCGCTGTATCCGTAACACACATGTTTTACTTATTTTTATGTGCCTGGAAATTTCTCGCATACCCATGTGAGGGTTAGCATCGACACGTGCCATCACATCGTGTTGATGCGAGACGCATCAACACGCAGTTTTTCGTCGCTCTCGTGTTGTGAAATTCCAATCATCTCGTGACAAAAGACGTGTGAAAATTCTTCGTATCGTTTGCCGTGAGNTCGCTCTCGTGTTGTGAAATTCCAATCATCTCGTGACAAAAGACGTGTGAAAATTCTTCGTATCGTTTGCCGTGAGATGGGCATCCGATTAGGATAACTTTCACCATACATTTGGAGGGCTTGCTTGGCATTTCTGCCACACTCACTGTAATTACGGGGACTTGTGTTGCGCTGCTATTAGGAAACCGCCCCGCTAGGATGAGTCACGGCGCGTGTTGCTTGCTTACAGCTGTGAGTACAGGTCCACTACCCCATGCTACCAATACAGTTAACTTAATCATCATGTGTGTATATAAATATATATATATGTATTTATATATACACACAAAGCCTATACGAGTATATATATGTATTTATATATACATTCACAGCCTATACGAGTATATATATATATATATTCTCGCATGATAGTGGTAAATTGTAGAACTTTTGAAGAGATATACAAGAATCTGACTCTTTTTGGTCAAATATTACGTTTATAGCTTTCTTTTGCATACAAAATACTTTTTTTTTTAGAAGAAAACCCCCAAAAAATTACACCATATGTAATGATGGAGTATAAATATGCAAAGTATGCCATTTTATCTGTATTTGTGCTTGAAATTTCCACAATATTGTTTAGAAATGAGTTACACAAAATTTGCGCCATATGAGATTCCCAGTTGAAATGTTTTTTCTTCGATTCCTGAACACTCATATTTGATAGAAAGAGAACCCATCAATTGTCTTTGAATAAAAGACTACCGAGGAACTTGCCCCAAACCTACATCATCCCATACTGAGTACAACGCACAAGTGCTCTCACTTCTATTTAGTTGTTAGTGGGCGCCTTTGGAATAAACGCAATCCTTCAAAAGATACTACAGCACGCACAAGACATTAACGTAGTACCAAAGAATGAAATGGAGCACAGGCCTTTAAAATTCTGCTTAATTGGGACTAAAGAAGTACGCACTCAAAACAATAAAAATACATCGGTGCAAGATAAAAAAAAACAATAGACATGGGAAACATAGTGGTACGCTTACTGAAAATTGGGACTAAATAAATTACAGTTTTAAGAATGAAAGTATGCTTTGAATTTTCCACTTATTGAAAGCAATGTAAAATTTCTTGGCCTTGATGGCAGTTTCAAATAAAAGTCAGAATTTAGAAAAGGCGAAAACGCTGCAGTTAATTTAGAATAATAAAGAACTTTCCAAGGTTAGTTGATAGCACGAGTCGTGCTCCTGAGTTTTTATGTGGGACTTTCTTCTGACATGATAATGTACAGACCAATGTACCATTTTCAAGCCCGAAAGAGGCAAACATTTAGTAGCAATTTGTAGGGAAAGACGCATAATGGCGAGGTAACGCCTGGAGAGGATCCAAAATAGTTAATTAGCCTCGGATCGCTCGCGAGTGGTCGCTGTCCAAGCGAGTAAGGATGAAATCTGCTTCTCACTACTGTAGGTGTGGTTGTGTGGCCTGCGTCAGGAGCTTACCGGTTCCTCAGTTGTCTGGCTGTTGGCACATTCCCGGTATAAATTCTAAAAGTTGGCAAACCAGACTATAATGGCTGTGAGGTGAGTGAGTGAAGGGACTTGGGCATCTCTTAACAGCGAAGTCTTGAGAGCCGATGAGGGTGAAGTGATGTGAGTATGGAGCAGCTCCGGAATGGAAAGATGGGGGAAACGGGAAATCCTCGAGTAAACCCGCCGACCAGCGGCATCGTCCAGCACGATTCCCACTTGCAAAAATCCGGAGTGAGCCGGCCGGGGATTGAACCCGGTTCGCCTTGGTGGGATGCGAGCAGTCTAACCGCTCGGCCATCGAGGCCCCGGGCTGTGAAGTGTGCATCTCTTGAGACACTGCGTCAGAGATTGCGATACCTGGTGGGACTCACTCTGACCAGACTGATCTCAATGGAAAAGGCCTCTCCCCCCCACTTCCATGAAGTAAGGAGGACCCTGCCGGGGCGAGCTGCTGTATGTCAGACGCTCACCCAGCACGTGAGGTACCACTGGGGGGTGAAGTATCGAAGCTTTCGCCAGCTCTAGTATCGTGATATGGTGGTGACATTGCTACGGGTAGGGATAGTGGTGCGCAATACCACAGTCTCTGCTAGCTCAAGGGAACCCACACCTCCTCGTGGTACCTCTGGGCGACCCGGGTGACGGGGTCAGCAAATGTGGGGAACTCCCGGACGTTCCCCACACCTTGTTTACCAAGAGGCTGAGCTTCAATCACAGGCAGCCGTGAAGGTGTTGCCTGGTGGTGGGTCGGTCGACTCCTTTAATGCCAGAACGATAAGGACCCAAGCAGGAATTTCACTGTGAAGAAATTCAAACTGTATGGAAATGGACGAAGCGGGGTCATCGGACCTGGTTCAGTCGCGCTGGATCAGTGTCTGGTGGGTCTGTCTGGAAAACCCGCAAGTGTCATGGAAAGGAAGGAGGAGCACGGGCTGGTCTCCGGCCCTCAATGAGGTTCCTTCGTATTTGAGTGAGCTAGGGGACGCCCACTGACTCGCGTTACTCGCCTGTCCGCCCAAAGCCAGATTGATGTTGGACTTGTGCTGGTTGTGGTTAAATTATTCGCTGTTATTGGCGGGTAGGGATACTTCTCATATTGAGAAGAAAGTGTCCAGGGGGCATGTAGAGCTATGCCCAGTGGGTCAGCAAATAATAAAAAGGCGAAAAAGAGAATGTAAAATTCCGGGATGGCCATTAGGCTAAGACGAGTTAAGAAGTAAAATGTGTTTTTTATTTATTATTTTACTCCGGGCCCCATGCCTTCATACTGTAATTTCCCTTCAGGTTCCATGATTTATCGAATCTAGGATGCTGGCAGTAGAAATTACATTAAAAACCTACACAAATTAAATTAGTAATTCCGTCCTGACGGAAGTGGAACCTAAGGGTAGTAATGTGCAATTATGCAAGTATACTAAAAAGTTGCGAATTCGAAATTTTACGTAGAGATAGGCCTAGCTGAATGTTAGTACAAAGACAAAACAGCCATAAATCGAACAACAACTGTAATACAGAATTAGCATGGATATAATAAAATCTTCTTGGCCATGGTTCTAAATGAGAGCACAAATTAATTTATATAACATTAACATAACAATTAAGCAAATACAAACAAAATATAAAAATAGTAAAACAAACTTGCATTATTATCCAGATATGCGATAAATAGTATATTCAGTATATGTGTTTGTCCAATTAGCTTATATATAACCAGTAAATAGGGAAATCAAATACAGCACATTAATGGATAAATACATCTGGAACTAGTACAAGTGTACACTTTTTTTTACTCGTAGTGTTCTGCAACACTATACAAGTTATTTCTGGCCCCTAAGGTTGCATGACCTTAGACTAGTTTGGTCTGGTTAACATATATTAAAAGCACGCATAAATACAACAAAACTCATTGCTGATGCCAATACCGTAGCGAATGACATAGACCTAACTAGTTTTCTGAAGATTCCAAGTAAAAACTAATGTGTAATAACACCCCTCTCCCAGACCTAACAGTTGTTTCTGCCCATCCCTCTTGCCATGTGGCACCAAGCTGGACCGAGTAGAGGACTCGTTACTTTTTTGCAGTGCAACATTGTTTTGTATTTCGACACGAATCCGCCCAAGCCTGCACGATATCTTCTCAGTACAGCTTTGTGAATAGGCACTAGAGTANTTTGTATTTCGACACGAATCCGCCCAAGCCTGCACGATATCTTCTCAGTACAGCTTTGTGAATAGGCACTAGAGTAACGAGTATTCCCGAGAATCGGTACTCGTTACTTAGTATCCAGCGCGTTAACGGGTACTGAAGTATCGAATCGTTACTATTCACCCATCACTATAGATTGTTCACGGTAACCTGAGCACCTTTGAAAGCACTGCTTAAGATCTACTTGTATGCACATTGTGTATTATTCAACCATATGTAAAATTAACCTGATCACTTTATTCATGCGTTAGTAAAGTGCAATTGTGAAATTATTAGAAAATAAAATATTTTAACAAATGTGCAAATTATTAAAAATATATATGCATTAAATATTATAAAGAAAAATATATTTTCAGTATTTTCAAATGCTTACCTAAAACTTTTAATTCAACATTAAGTTATAGAGCTAATTTCTCTTTGTCGTTACCAACATTACCGGGGGCATGCCAGTCTGCGTACCTGTTAAAATAAACATAGGTAGAGGCAANTTCTCTTTGTCGTTACCAACATTACCGGGGGCATGCCAGTCTGCGTACCTGTTAAAATAAACATAGGTAGAGGCAATGACGTTTTTCAAAGGTTGTTATCAAAAAGTGTTTAATTAGCAGTAAACAGCCTAACATACTTCGGGGGCGTGTTATACATTTCGTTGGCAACAAAAAATGTCGTATATACACGTAGGCTATGCAATCCCATTTCAGAGTGTCAGGGACGTAAATGCAATAAAACACAAATAGGAATTACTGAACATCTTTAACGTAATTGACTACATTCATGTTGTAAGTCCTACACAAGCTGTTCAAAATGTGCTCACTCTGACCGTAAGCAGGCTGCTAGTGTGGCTGGCGTGGTCAGTCGTTGTTAGTGTGTCGATGCGAGTGGTTGTGCAACAATGCCAGGAATGTTCACACGTGCAGAGTACGCAGACGTTGTGCTCGTTTACGGATACTGTGACTAAAATGGACGCGCTGCAGCAGCTGAGTATCCACGCAGGTGGATTGGAAGAGGCGGGCAAGTCTCATGGCCGGCGCGCTCTCCAGACTTCTCTCCGTTGGAGTTTTTCTTCTGGAGCTACCTGAAGGGTAGGGTTTACTGCGGACAACGATCAGACACACGAGGCCAGCTACTAAAGGTGATAACCGTAGCCAATGATCAACTCAGAAATGAACTTGCAGGCATGCAGTGGCATCGCCCACGCCATGGTAGGCTACAACGTATCGCAGCCATGTACATTTTGAACAGTTCGTGTGAGCCATTCAACGTGAATGTGGTCAGTTTGCATTAAAGACATTCAGTAATTCCAATGCATGTTTTTATTGCATTTATGTCCCTGTAACTCTGAAGTGGGGATTCATAGCCTACTTGTGTATATGCCATTTCTTGTTGCCAATTATCTGTATAACACGCCGCCGAAGTATGTCAGTTGAGTCACGGAACAACCTGTATTGCTTTTGTTGTCGGCATTGTAGTTGTGGATCTTGCAATGTTTATTGAGCTCCGGCTCCGCAGATGCAACTGAAATGATATATGTGATGT
>NQII01009896.1:2816-44162 GCA_002778355.1 Clitarchus hookeri
CATTGCCCAAAAACTTAGTCTCAACTTGCTTAAATGATATCCAAGCCTCCTTTTCCTTTGTAGTCATTTTTGTTTCAAAGTTGTAATCGAACATCATTTTACGAATGTCAGTTTGGCTCCTGATAAATGAGGAAACTTTTCACATAAATACTTAAAACATTCACCATCTTTAGGCAAGGCTTATACAAACTGTTTCATTAAACCCAATTTAATGCGAAGTGGTGGTAGAAGAAATTTTTTTGGATCTATTAAAGTTTTATGCAAAATGTTCTTCTTTCCAGGTGTTAAGGTTTTTCTTGCAGGCCAATGTTTTGTGGACCAGTGTCGATCCCTTGCTCTGCTGTCCCACTCACATATAAAGCATGGAAATTTATTAAATCCCTTTTGTTGGCCTAGAAGCATGCAAACAACTTTCAAATCTCCACACATCATCCAATCGTGAGCAGGATAGTTAATTTCCTTTAAAATAATGTTTAGATTTTCGTAAGTTTCCTTCATATGGACTGAATGAGCCAAAGGCAGTGAAGCATAAGTATTACCATTGTGTAAAAGAACAGCTTTTAAGCTAGTTTTTGATGAGTATATAAAAAGCTTCCATTCTTCATCGTTCTACTCAATTCCAAATTCATTCATTAGACCACCAGTATCATGGCAGTACACCAAATCCTGTTCTTGCTTTAAAAATTTAGCGAACTGTTGATCTCTTGTTCTATATTGATAAATAGATGCTCCAGGTGCCAACAAATGTTTTTCTTTTAGCATAGAGCCAAGCAATTCAGCTTTCTCTTTAGTCAAACCCAAATCTCTTACCAAATCATTTAACTCAGCCTGTGTGAACAACTGAGGTTTTAAATTTTCTGGAGAACATTGGAACTCATCGTCATCCGGTTTACCTTCATCAGATTCATTTTCACTGGACTGATCCAGTACAACGTCAATAGCCTGTGGCGGCTGAAGGAAGATTAGGGTAGACTATTACTTTTTTATTTTTGGAGTTATATTCAGCAACATAAATGCTACAAAAATAACTATCGTCTGAAAGATTTTTTTGTTCTCTCCATATCATGGGTACTGCAAATCTAAAAGCTGTCTTTTTTTACCATTTTCTAAGGTCTTCAACACAAACATAGCATACCTTGTGTGGAGACCAAGGTTTTTCTTGATCATCGAGTTTTATTCCAAAATATACTAAGTACACTTTTTTAAAAAACTCTGTAATGTTTCTTTGATGTTTTTAAATTACAAACTCACCACATATATAATAAAAACTGTTAGGAAAGTTTTTACAACCACTGTTAGCCATACTTAGAGCACATGGGCAAAAAGCTGAAAATTGAGGTTGTGTTGACTGAAAGAAAACAAACAGTCGTACCACCACTGCCAACCTAATTTCATTTAGATTTACTGTATGTTTTAGTATATTAATAATGTATATCAAGTATATAAAAATGTTTATAAATGTACATAAAATATATAAAAAAAGTTTATAAAAATGCACAGACATTAGATAAAAAATGAATTTCTCACATTTCGTATGTTCAAATGTGAAAAAATTGTGGGTGTTATGCCTTTTTTATTATTATCTTCGGACTCAGCACACCAAAAAACATAAGAATCCGGCAAAATCATTTAAAAAGTTTTTTTTTATCGTTGGCCTGTTTAATTGGTCCTTACGTAAAACGAAGGCTAAAAATTTAACTTTGCGCGAAACCAAAACGACCTTATCAGGGCTAACTCTCAGTCCTACTTTCCACATAAAAAAAAAAGCATTGCATAAATGGGACAGAAGTGAATCCAAGTCGTCGACATAATTAAAAACAAATTTAAATTTAAATTCGGAGAGAACATGTTCCAACACTCTCGAAAGGACCTGACTACCGAATTCTGATCCCATCGGGATACGGGTAAATTCAAATTGAATCCATTAAGTACTAAAGGCTGTATATTTCCTGCAAGAGGGATCTAACAAACATTGATGAAAACTATTATTCAAATCAAGCACTGAATAAACACGGGTTTTTCCTAAATGTTGAAGGGCACAATCAACGGTGGGCAATGGGAATGTAACCTTGTGTATTTTTTTACTGACCAAAGAGTCAATCTGTTTTGTCACTGTCCTTTTTCTGTACCAAAAATTCCGACGAGCAGTAACCAGAGGTGGACGGAACTATGACACCTGCTTCCAGCAATTTTTCTATAACTATCTTTTACCCGCGGCTTCGCTCGCGTGGTTGTAGCAACAAACTTATAAGGAGACATAACGGTATTTGTTTGTAGACAGACACTGATCATAAACACAGAACAGAGCACTTTTTTAGGTCGCTACTGTACACGATGTTGTAAGTCTTTCCATCTGGTGCTAAGATGTGGAGATTTTGGGCATTGGGCACACGCAAACATGCGACATATAGCTGGCCGTGTGAGAAGCACGGTTTTTCCAAGTGCGCCCCCGCTACCTGTAATGTTTGCCCTTGCGCTTCGTTTATTGTAATAGCAAAACTAAGATTGAGAGGGAATTAACCTTTTGAATTGGAACGGGAGGTCTGTGAGGATTATAGGGATCCCGGGGATGATTACGTTCTCGGCCTTTCCTACTCCTGTCAGAATAGTGGCACCATTTATGTTCTGCCCAAGTTGTGAGACGCGAAGCCTCGTCCTGTTACATAATCGCGGTGCATCTAAATTTCGCATAAGCATGACCGGAACGCCTAATTTTAGTTGGAGCTTATGTGAGGGCACACCTGACAACTCTAGAGAATTCAGGAACTCTACAGGATATGAAGTGCTCTGTTCTTTGTCCATGACTGTGTCTACTGACAAATACTCCGTTGTTTCTCCTTGTACCTATTTCTAAATGTTAGTATTAATTTTATTAACGATGTCATTTTTTGGTGCTAGAATCGCTCTTTTACATAGCCACTGGTCGTCATTTATATTTCTTTGTAGATCTGGGTAAACGCCAGCAATCAGTTCCGTATCACTCTGCACCAAATTACTTATATCCCTCATTAGTGACACAAAGCCTTAGGCGTCTGTTTCTAACCGCCCATCTCCAATTTTCAATAGTGTATCAGCATAATGTCCTTTATCAACGTCATTGTAGAGGTGCACTCATATTTGTCGTCAAGCTGAATTTCTTGACATTTTCCCATAAGCTTGACGACTTGAGACAGGCTTTGATTTCATCTGCAGGTGTGCCCCTCTGAATAACTGGTAGAGTTTGGCGGAAGTCATCAGCCAGTAATACAACCATTCCTCCCATAATGTCTGTATTGTTTCGTATATCCTGTTAGAGTTCGGTTTAGGGCTTCTATCGCTTTTTTGTGTGGCATTGTGCTTTCGTCCCACACTAACAACTTACATTGATGCAGCATTGTACCCCGAGCGCTATTTTTTTACTAAAATTGCAGATGGGTGACTCTTCTTGAGAAAGATTCAATGGCAACTTTAACACGGAATGCGCGGTACGGGCCCCCGCTCAGTAGTGTGGCGGCTATGCTGGAGGAAGCCACGGCTACAGCAATTTCTTTGTCTTTTCTTATATGGGCCAGAAATAAATTTAACAAAAATGTTTTTCCCGTTCCACCAGGGGCATCTAGAAAGAAGAGTGCATTATTCACTCTCCACTTGACGTAACACTTGGTCAAACACGTGTCTTTGTTCCGATAATAACCTGGGCACCATTTCGGTCACTTGCTGCTGCAACGCTGGGACATCATAGTTTAACTCTCGAACAATTTCGTCACTTAAGTCACTTGCGTCTGATCGTGGAGCGCTAATCATTCCGAAATTGCTTAACTTTTTCCCCACAATTGCCATTATTTTATCTTCAATTTTTGCAAGGGCTTCGTTATAAATGTATTCATTAAATGTCATGTCCGCGTGTGTCTGCTGTAGCCGTTGCAAAATGTCTTCCGCCATGTACTCTTTGTACTTATCCCACAACTGTTGGGGATTGCTAAGGCCGCAAGATGATATGAGGGTTGCATATAGTTCCCTGATTATGGCTGGAGACCGGCACTGCACGACTTCCTCCATGGTTTCATCCCAATGATTATCATTCTCTAACAGACGCAGAGCTTCACATGACTCTCTATACGTTGCGCATTTCTGACCATTGACAGCTTTACGGTTTATTTGGCTTGTCGGACCCCGGATGTGGTGCAGCAGCATACGCAAATAGAAACATTCAAAATTTGTTACATGGACGGAGTACACACGGCCAAGGGCATGGTGATTTAACTCCAGGCCAATTTTCAACAGGCGTGCCTTGAACGCGGCGTTTCCACTCCTTTCTTAAAGTGTTCCAAGTGTAGTAACGGGGGACTTCGGCATACAAAAAAGTTTTTGCGAAAGAATAGGTCTGACAAAACTGGAAAAAAATGCTGTTAGTGTGGTCTTGGGCGGTGATGAGACCCTTTCATTGAAGTTGTTCTTATTAAAGTACACGCGCTCCTCGTTTTTCAAGTGCACGGCAAGATGAGTAACAGTTGAATGTCTCTCATGTAAGGGGAAACCAAGGAGACGCCACGCTGCCTCGTTGCTACTGACATAACGCCCTGCTTGCAAGGTCTGGACTTCATTAATGGGCTGCACCCCACCTTCATTTCTGAGATTGAATATCACCTGATAATTTCCTTTATTTATATGCTTGCATATATATTTAATAGCGTGGACAGAGCTGCAAACTTCTACATTAATGTGAGTATTCAACATTTTACATATAATGGGAGAATATGGCAAAACCCAGCTATTGTCTAAGGTTACGAACGCCCCGCTGAAAACCTTGACAGTGACTTTCCTACCACCATCTTCTAATGCTCTGCGTCTGTATAACGGGTAGCCTTTGTCATTGTGCACTGTTTCTTTTAGTAGCGTTCGTGGATATTTTTTTGTACATTTCCCACCTTTTATCCAAGGCAATGCTGGGTTATGCACGCCACATGGACCGTGAACCATGTTTCGGACTATGGTGTCGTACAAATCTTTATCTTGTGCTGGATCCGGAATCTGAGCGCTTATTAAGTCATTTATTTGGTTGAGGCGCAGCTTCTCGTTGAGCCATACATATTAGGATGTGCACATGTGGCAAACCTCGTTTTTCCCACTCAATGGAATACATGTAGCACTGTACGTCTCCGAATATTTTGCCTTTGGTAATAACATTCATTATATTTTGTACTTTTAAACGAAAGACTCTGGGAATTAGCTCCTCCGTAATTTCCTTCCATGAGGGATTGCAAGTGAAAGTGACAAAAAGATCGAGTCTACCATAACTCCGTACATAGGCGAATGCATCCTGGGCGTATTCGTGCGGTTAGTGGGGACTGCTGACGAATGAAGACGGAAGAATTACCATTTTACCTAAATCACTGGGGTTTACATTAGCATCGCTATTAATAGCATCTTACAGATGTATATAATTCTCAACTTGCAGCTTCTATAGATTTAAAGAGATGTAGTGGAGGCGTTCGCTTTCTACTTTGACATACATGTCAACCAGAAATTGATGAAAAAGTTGTCTGCACCGCGCGAAGAGGTTGAAATCATTATCTCGCAACATCGTGTGATACGCATAAAAATCCACACACGAAACTTTTTGTTCGGAACAGGCTGTTTTGTTATAGGATCAATGATTGGAATTTTAAAATGAATCCCTCTTGTCCCTTGCTATAAATCAACGGATATTGCAGNTCTGGCTATAATTCAACGGATATTGCAGAGTGCCATAAAACTCATGAGTGTCGGCTACCCGTGTCAACGTACTGTCATGTGCTCGCAGGACAATGTTTCATGATTAGAACTGGTCACCGCTCACCACTGCAGCGATTTCATTAATTAAAGGTGCTTTGTAGCTCCTCTTGTGTTCTCCACGCGGAGTCCAACCAGCATGGAAGACTACCTTAACATCCTCCTGAGGCAGGTTCTCTAAAATGGTTTTAAATGTGTTTATCAAGATCTTATGTTCATGCAACATTCTTTGAATTTTCAACACCGTGTCTCTTTTAACTCTTTGAATAAATTGGCAGCGGCGGTTTGTTTCAATTTCTTCTTTACAAATGAAGTATACCTGCAAGAATTTATGCTGTTCAATAACAGCTGGAGAAAGCGCACCTATTCTATGATAAACTTGCCCTTGAACAGTAAAAGTTGGCGAAAATCCGGGCATTATTATCTCTCTGTCAACTCCAAAAGATGAAATTTGGAAACATGAGTTGTACTCTCTGATCCTATAAAAAAATCGCCGTGATTCATCAACGTCATACAAAATGAGAGTTTTCAGAGGCTCTTCTGGCTCACCAAGTAAAGGAAGGGAAACTTTCCCGCTGGAACAGCACATCCCTGCAGTCTCATCTTTCCATTTCAAAATGCTACAAAACCGGCACGACTTGTCCATGAGTCCGATAACAATAAGCCTGTGATTCTTATAATCAATTAAGGGATCGTAATGAAATTCCGCGTCATTAAATAGAGAAAAGTTTTTCTTTGAAAAGATCGTCGACGTTCCCTTGGAGTTCCACGTTTGCGATTCTTCTCGCCTGTGACTGTTCATGTGTTTTGGATGCCCTTAAAGCACCTGTCGTTCTGCTTGTTCTTCCAACCGTAGTTGGGGCTGAACAGGCGTTTCGGAGGCTCTTAATAGGGCTGACGCTCAGCCTGTTCATCTAAATGTAGCTGCGTTTGTTCACGCATTTCTGAGGCTCTCAAAGCGTCTTGACGCTCTGCNTGCGTTCTGGAGTTATAGCGTCAGGAAGGAAAACCCGACTTATTTTTATATAGTAGATTAAGGGATCGTAATGAAATTCCGCGTCATTAAATAGAGAAAAGTTTTTCTTTGAAAAGATCGTCGACGTTCCGCTTGGAGTTCCACGTTTGCGATTCTTCTCGCCTGTGACTGTTCATGTATTTTGGATGCCCTTAAAGCAGCCTATCGTTCTGCTTGTTCTTCCAATCGTAGTTGGGTCTGAACAGGCGTTTCAGAGGCTCTTAATAGGGCTTGACGCTCAGCCTGTTCATCTAAATGCAGCTGCGTTTGTTCACGCATTCTGAGGCTCTCAAAGCGTCTTGACGCTCTGCCTGTTCATCTCGACGGAGTTGAGTATCGGCAGGAGTCTCTAATATCCTGAGATGTTCCTGGCGTGTGGCCAGTTCTTCGAGCCTTTCCTGAATCTCAGCTGGCGATTAAGCGGCTCTCAAAGCAGTTGGTCTCTGTGCTTGCTCTTATCTTCTCAGTTCGGCATCTTCTGAAGACTCTTGCGATCGAGCAAATATTTTCGCTTGTGCTTGAGACGATGCTCTTGAAAGACTTGATTTTCGTTTGCGAGGCATTATTTATTTAACAGANCTTGCTCTTATCTTCTCAGTTCGGCATCTTCTGAAGACTCTTGCGATCGAGCAAATATTTTCGCTTGTGCTTGAGACGATGCTCTTGAAAGACTTGATTTTCGTTTGTGAGGCATTATTTATTTAATAGACTATAAAAAACTAAACAAAAAAAAAAGTCGAAAAAGTAAACCAAAAAATCCAATTCAAAGTGCAAATCAGTACCAAAGGTCAATCCAGTCTAATAAATTGAACAATATTCGAATATTCCTAAACAACAAAACCAAAACGAAAAACGCATCAAAGGAAACCAAAAGCAAATGCAGTCATTTAAACTATTTGAACGCCCTCTATTGTCAATTTTTAAAACTACAATTGCTATGTCGTTTAGCATAGAATAATTAAAGGACATTGCATAATGAGTAAATTTGTTGAGATATTTTCTCGCAATAAAAAGTAGCCAATATCACCTTTCAGCCCTCCAACTATTTCTGTGCAAGAAATTACGTCGATCTGTTTCCCGGTTGTAACGTTGCATTGTTGATGTTGCGTTGTTGACGTTACAATGTTATTCCGTTTGTGTACTTTTTTCATTTTCCAATACTAATTTCCCCGAGCAAATGCGATATTTTCTCGGGATAAAAAGTAGCCTATGTCACTTTCCAGCCCTCAAACTATCTCTGTGCAAAAAATCACGTCGATCCGTTGCTCCGTTGCGACGTGAAAGAAGGCCAAACAAACAAACAAACATACTTTCGCATTTATAATATTAGTATAGATTTCCCTAAAGGCACGTAACTTGGGAGGGGAACACTTAAAATAACGATCACAAGGAGGGATATCATCAATTAAGGAACATTTATACGGCAAAACATCGCACTTGGCGATTTTAATGACTAATTACCTCCGGAAATTCTTCGCGCAAGTTAGCTAAGCGCTCCTGAAAATCATTAGAATAGGAATCCTCACCTTCCTGAACTTGAAAAAATATATCACGGAATATTATACCTGAAGGGCGATCTTTATATTCGGCGCAAAACCAAAATACAGGGTATCGTCGTCTAATTTCACCGAAGTCCTGGCATGACCCAAAAAGTCTTATCCGAAAACAGTGTCATAATTGACACGAGGCAAAACCCAAAACGGAAACATCCACGAAAAACGTCCGCTCTTAAAATGTAAACAGACAACATAATTACTATTCACCACGTCAACATTTGCAATACACAAACTTTTTTTTAAGGGAGCTTCGCCCGGCCCTTCGTTATAAATTTCTATCCAATAATTTCTGCGAAAGGGCGGCGCTTACTACACAGTACGTCGCTTCCGTGTCAACCACGGCGGAAAATGACTGACCACCGCAGGTGATCTTAATCATACAAAATTTGATTTTGCGAGGAGATTTTGCTTGACAATACCAGAAATACCACTCCTCTTTCCGGTCAATTCCCGTTTCCCTGCTTAGCACAGTCTCTGTGGACGTCCCCTACCTCTCCGCACCCGAAACATTTTTGTTGAGCCCCTTAACGAAATGCTTGGTCACATTCTCGGCTAAAGTGTCCACGTAAGGAACAGTTACCACACCGCCGCGTTTCCCCACGCCGGTCCGTCGCCTGAATAGCCCTTATTTGACCCTCATAATCCGCGCCTACACTACCACCTAAGTTGGCTGACGGTGAAAAAACTGAGTGATATTCGCTCGCCGCTGCTAAGCGACCTTGAACTTTCACGGCAAGTTGTAATTCTAGCAAATTAGCCAGCGGTGATACCAGCGTACAGAGTGCGCGTACGTGCGGAGCAAGGTTATCTAACACTACATTCACTAATTCACTTTCACTAAGCATGAGACACAAATATCGTGATACATACATACAGACTCAGTAAATTCAGACATAGGATCTCCTGGTTTTTGAAACCTGTACGCGAATTCTCGCTCGCAACTACGCTTGACGCGTGGTGGAAAAATAGACGCCAAAACCTTGCGCTTGAACCCGTTAAAGGTACCTCCTTCCACGAAGTTAATTTTCCCACTAAGTAGCTGCAAAACAAAACCGTGATATTTTGTCGCTATTGCTTTAAGTAAGGCCACTTCAGAACATAAACATAAACTGATAATCCTACCCACTGCCACGAAATAATGCAAAATAATAGCTGGGTCCACAGAGGTTAAGGGTGGCACGTTTTGAAATGCATGGCAAGATAGTGTATCCGTCTTGGAAGAAGACTCGGTGACACCGTGAACCCGGGCTGGAACAGCGGCCCCACTGGACCGCTGCGCTGACGCCTCGCGGTCACCGCAGCGCAGCTCAGCCACAGTGGTAGTCTCGGTTGGATAATTTCATTATTTCTTCTATGAAACAATTTGAGTTAATTCATTCTTTAATGTTTCAGGATATTTTATTCAGATACAAATGCAGTGAAAATTCCACAAACTCTACACCTTGAAATTAATCATGTTAAAAAACAATGGTGTAGATATTTATATTTGTATACTTAAGTAGGCGATGTTATGACCTTTAAAAATGTTGTTTCTAAATTTGTTGAGCACATTAGTTTTTATTTAAGTAACCAGAAACTGTAAAATTGTGTTTTTTATTTATTACTTTATTTAATGGAAATTTTACCAATTTAAAAATGTTGTTTGAAAATAAGAAGAGTTAATAAAAAAAATTGCACACTGGTGGTGGGCAAATTATAATGAACACCTATCTAGCTGCTTTTCATACTCTCTTTATAGTCGCATCGCCTAACCTGGTAATCTGCAATGTAATGGCCGTGAAGGAAGAGGTCTCGTCTTATCAACGGCAGACTTACGATTTGTATGAGAACATTCTAAAAACAGGCAAATACCAGTAATTTTGGCTTTTCGGCTCTTAGACTTCAAAGAGGCAACATCATTCGAGCACACTGCGGGTGGAGTCAGAGTGACAAAAACAGCTAACCTTGTGAGTTTTCCAGGCATCAGTGTGTCCGCTGTTACGACGAAAAAGGAAAAACATGGTAGGACATTATCTATGAAACAGAACAATAGGGGAAAGCCAAAGCTCAGCGATATGGATAGAACTGTTTTGAAGCAGAGGTCACGAATAACGTACGATAAGTGCTCTGATATGCAGGTTTATGTATCAACCGAAACTATCCAAAGATAGCTACATACTGCATGGCAGATGGGCTATTCAAAAACATTGGCGAAGCCGGGTAATACTTTGAAGCGATGGCAATACTGCCGAGAGAACAGAGACTGGATGTAAACAACAGCGAGGGCAGGTCAACTGGTCTGACGACTCTCCATTTTCATTAAGTCAAACCATCGGACATGTTATGTCTCGTAAATGCCCATAGAAGTATATCGTGTTAAATCCTTCCTTATTACTGTTAATCACGTACGAGGCGCTGTGATGGCGTACTCAAGATGTTTTAGCTTGGTTTGGAACAGTTTTGTGTCATGCATTTGAAAATCATAGCGCAGCAACATCTTGTCATACTCGGATATCATCTCTACACTATGTTTCAAACTGAGTTCTCCGAAAAACGATCTGTGTTTAAAGCATGGTTCGATGAAGACGAGGATTATATGGAACATTTCAACTGGCCTTCTCAGTCCCCTGTTCTTAACACAGTTGAAATTTCGTGGGGTTTGACGACTAAAGTAAGTGTTGAGATAGAGTCACGTGAATCATGTTTACATTTTGTACACCGCCTTGTATCTCCATAGACAGAGGCATATTCCTTACTGGTGTAGCCTCTAACAGTGAAAAGAGCTGTGGATACGATGATGCGGTCATATGCAGTTTACATGTTGAATGTTTGGAGGGAAAGGATAACATGAAGTGTAGTTACCAAGTTGTTGCTTGTAGGATTTCTGCTCGCTGGCGTTAGTGCGGTACCTCAGGACGTTGTCGACACACCGGCGTACTTGCTCGTTGTTCTGGAACCGCAGCATGGGGTCCTCCTGGAGCTGGGCCTTCAGCTGTCCCGAGTCGGTCCTTCTGGGCGCCCCGCCCCCCGGCCTGCCCAGGTGCACTGCCGACCGGTTCTGCAAAACACATTGTATCAGTGATCACTATGCCTCTCATTAGCAATACTATAGAAATAAACTAAGCTATAAGACGTATTCTTCGTGTTTCTGGAATTATTTTTTTCCGCCCGACACAAGGTAGCTCCATCGTCGCTTCCTTTGTCCATAGCACGATCGTGCGGCCAGCCAAATATCTTACATTAGTTATCACTTGCTCCTTCTCTTCCCTCCCCCTTGACAAGCCACATACATGAATCTCTTAATCCCTCTTAGAAAAAGAAGAGGCGATAGCTAACGTTAAGTTACTTGGTTCGTCGCACGATGGCACCACGGACAAATTAAAGCTATTATAGAGTTCCCTTTTATCGAGCCAGGAAAGTGTGTCTGGAAATGTCAAGAAAATTTTTTAGAGTTTCGTAACTGCGTTATTATTATATTTATATTCAGTGATTAAAGACGGTCATGTCAATTAATCAGAAACAAAATTAGTGAAAGATATTTTCTAATCTTTTAGAAATTCAAAAAACATTCTGTGTTCAAAAGAATAGAGTTATTGCTGTTAGGAAATAGGCAATAGGTTACATATAAAATATTGGCTGATAGTGAGAAATACACTCATTTGAAAAAAATTGACCATGCTGAAGATGCGATTGAAGGGGCATATAAGGGGTTACACGCACAGTATGTACACAGAAAACATCAAATTATTATATCGCACTAAGCTCATATTACAGGGGACCAACACTTGCAGGAAGCACTTAGTATGATGTTTGATCACCTGTAACACTGAGACAGACGGCGATATGGTCAGGCATGAAGGCATAGAGAAGTCGGATGTTCTATTGTGGAAGATCCTGCCACGGCTGGTGCAACTGACCCTCCAAATCTACCATAGTTGCCGTTGGGCGAAGTTGCCGTTCAATCTGATCCCAAATATGCTCGATGGGTGAGAGGTCTGGGGACCTTGCTGACCAAGGAAGCATGTTGAAATCACGAAGGTAGGCCAAAGATACCCGAGCTGTGTGAGACTGGGCATTATCCTGCTGGAAAATGGGGTTGTCAAGTTGCACCAGGAAGGGTGGCTCACATGGTCGCAGAATTTTTTGGACATATCGCCGTGCCATCAGGGTTTCTTCAATTACCACCAGTGAGGTGTCGGAATCGTAGGAAATTACCCGACACCATGACACCTTTCGTTGGGGCGGTGTGCTGCTCTACAATGAAGTGNGGTGTCGGAATCGTAGGAAATTACCCGACACCATGACACCTTTCGTTGGGGCGGTGTGCTGCTCTACAATGAAGTGTGGTTCACAGTGCTGGCCAGGACTTCTCCAGACTAGAATTCGGTGGTTTTCTGTATCAAGACAGAANCAATGAAGTGTGGTTCACAGTGCTGGCCAGGACTTCTCCAGACTAGAATTCGGTGGTTTTCTGTATCAAGACAGAACCGCGATTCGTCGTTGGACTCCACTCGTCACCAATTCACAAGCTGTCCCGCTGCCCATTCTTGGCAGCAGGTCATACATGCTCGGCGATGCTCAGGTCGTAATGGTTGATGTTGCAAGGAAAGCCGCAAAGACCGATCCCGTTCTGCTAACCTATTGTTTTATATAAATGCTATCAAATAGTTTTGTTTGATCTCTGTGCCTAATGCTGAATTTAACCTTTACAAATATACATAACGACAGCGAGTTAAAATAATTCTGAGTTGTATGGAACCTTAATTACTGATAGTCAAAGAGAACAATAATTATCATTTAAGATGTCATACGTCATATTTATGCTTCAATAGCAGATCCTTATCTACTTTAACCAAAAGAAAGAATGATTTTAGGATACACTAGAATTTTAGATACAGACTATGTTGAAGAGTACTTTTATAAATACTTGTAGAATAAAAAAGTTTGTTCTGTTGAATAGGTTTGGGTTGAGGATTGAGGATTGTTGTGATGTCACAGTGCCTGGTGGCCATCTTGGCTCAAAAATCTTGTTTTAACCCCCAAACCACTTTAGAAATCAATTATTTTATCCCCAAATCACCTTTTCTTTCACAAAATTAAAAATAATACGTAAACATTTTTTAATAGAATTAATTTTACATTTTCATTTTCTGCACAAGTTTGCAAATTGGTGAGGGGGATTTGAGGCCCTTTGATGCACGAGCCAAAAAGTTCCGAAATCAGCAAGACAGACCAAAGGCACCAAGCTAACCCAGTGAACCAGTAGATACACCAGCTATGTTTGTGGGCACTGGGCCCTGACTGCCATCCCAGCAAACACGAAAGGTACGGGCTATAATCGGGCCGGTGAAAACTAGTCGACTAACTATGGCCAGCTAGTTCTGACCCCCTGTCTTATGCCGGAAGCGGACCGATATAAATATGGACCGTCAGCTAACTGTTTGCCGACAGTGTCAAACATATCCTGGATTGCAACCGATAAGGCACAAAATGTAGCTGTTGGCGGGTCTGCGGTGGCTGAACGTCAACAAAATTCCGGGCCTGCGACGGCTGGATGTTATCACGATGCCGGACCTGCGATGGCTTGATGTTGCCACGAGTCCGGGTCTCCGACAACTGGATGTCGCCACGATGCTGGGTCTTTCGCGGCTTGATGTTTCAAATGGTGCCAGGTCTGTGGCGGTATGATGTCCAGACAATAAGCAGTATGACCATGTAAAAAACTTTAATTTTTTCGATTTAAATTTTAGTTAAAGTTATTTCCTCTTGACATATTTTCATTTAATTTACTTTTCAACGCATTATATGATACGAAATTTTTTTGCTAGCCGAGTGTGAGATCCAAACCTAAGAATCTTAAGTCGTTAGTCCAATATGCTAACCTATACTCCACAGAGTATGTTCCTAATGCATTACAATAATTTCGATTATATCATGACACAAATTGTTTTAAAAGGAGTGTATAAATTTCATGAAAATCATACAAATAATTTAAAAAAATAGAATATTTAACATTGCAAACAAAATAGTTTTTGTTAGTTTTTGATATATCTGACGAATGGTTGTACAAATGAAAATTTTTTCAAAGTACACAAATGCCATGGGCTACCGCACGACACACATATAATCACCAAATAACAAGCTGTATATAAAAAAATTGTTAAAAATGTAAATACATTTTTGCATATTAAATTTTTTTTCAAGTGTGTATGAGCTGTTATTTGGTGATTACATATATGTCAAGCAGTAGCACATGGCATTAGTTTATGTTGTAATTTTTTTCATTTGTACAACTTAATTAGTATTTGTTATTGCAATTACAGCAAAACAGAAAAATTTTGTGTTTGACATTAAATTATACAAAATACATAAAGTGTAAACTTTTTTATTCGAGGAAAATGTAATTACATATAATGCGTACAAGTTGAATAATGTTTAGTACAAATACAAAATTATCAATATTGTGGTGTGAAATGCCCTTAATGTTAAAAATTTTGCAAATGTACAAAAAAATAAATTTCTTGAAGCATAACAAGTTCTTCACTGCACAGCACGAAGTCACAGCAAATACAGTTTTAACGGTATCTGGCAAAAACATTTGAACCATTAGATGTAAATATAGCCATATAAAATACCCATTTAATTATGCGCTTTAGTGTACTTCATATATTGTACAAATTTAGCAGCCATCAGGGTGACAGGGGGCCATACAAGTTGCTATAACTCTATTGCCAAGAAACTTTAAATTGCTGAACGAATTTATATGACACTCAGAAAATTTATGTAGGTCTATGTAATATTTAAAATATGTTAGGTATTCATGAAAATGTAACTATAATTTATTGACAGGGACAGTAAACAAATAAATATAGTTTATAAATAATTGATTTACATATAATATACAGCACTTCATAACCTTAATCGGGATTACCTTCTCATATGTACTTTTTGGAAATGAAAAACTCGAGATTTATTTAAATCAATATGTAGGCCTATCGTTTACATACATTAAAACTGTGTGTTAGACGTTTTTGTAGATCCAATAAACATATTATTTTATCATTTACTATAAATATACTATACACAGTAATGGTCTCGAAAACGTTACTGGGCGAAAAAGTTGCTTACAGAAAAGACATAAATGCTGTACTGGAATCAGCCCAGAATAGTCTTTGAGGCATTGACGATAGGTTGGCTGTGAGATATCATGCCAACTTAATTTCGGTAATATCCATCTATTATCATAAATAATACAGTGGGCAGTTGTCTTTATCCTAACAGCGAACATTCTGTCTCAAAAAAGACATAATGTCATTAACAGCTAGATAATTTCTTGTCTATTCAAAACACTTTCCAACAGTTTGTCAGCAAAAAGACATTATATTAATATCTTTAT
The DNA here is from genome assembly GCA_002778355.1 of Clitarchus hookeri. Classification (NCBI taxonomy): domain Eukaryota; kingdom Metazoa; phylum Arthropoda; class Insecta; order Phasmatodea; family Phasmatidae; genus Clitarchus; species Clitarchus hookeri. The sequence continues at coordinate 18,514 of NQII01009896.1, forward strand.
TGCGATAAAGAGCCCTATCTTTAAAGCGTTACTGGGCCGGAGTAAATAAGATGTTGGACACCTTACCGACAAGATAAAATTGATGTATCGGAATCGGCCCAGAATATTCTTTGAGATATGGGCGATAGGTTGGCTGTGAGATACCATGCTGACATAATTTCGGTGATATCCATCCGTTATTATAAATAATACAGTGAGCCGTTATCTTTATTCTAACCGCCAACACTCTGTCTGAAAAAAATACATCATGCCATTAACAGTTAACTAACTTCTTGCTTATTCAAAACACTTTTTACCAATTTGTCGGCAAAAATGCATCATATAAATATATTTTCTTTGATAAAAAGCCTTATCTCGAAAATAATACTGGGCCAGAATCAATAAGATGTTTTCAATCTTACTGAAAAGACCAATATACTGTACGGAATCGGCTCAGAATAGTTTTTAAAATGTTGGCAATATGTTTGCTGTGAGATATCATGCCGACATAATTCCGGTGATATCGATCTGCTATCCTAAATAATACACCGGTCCTTTATCTTTATCGTGACGGCTAGCAATCTGTCTCAAAAAAGACATAATGCCGTTGTCAGATGGCTATATTCTTGCATATAAACGACAGTTGCCGTCAGTGCTGGTATCTGGCCGACAATTTGCCGACACTTTACCGACAGGTTGTGTTTGCTGGTATATACATTATGTGTCTCAACAGCCATATTTGTTTACATTATGGACCCGACAATTATGTTAATTTACATTATGGATTAGCACTGTCATATTAGAATACCATGCCTTGTTCTGTGTTAAGCTTGGGATGACCTTGAGTCTGAAAAAAATGGCAAAAATAGCAAACACTTTGGAAAAAATCTAAATCAAATCAGGAGAAATTACATTATAGACCATGACCGCCATCATTAATTAACCTGACCTTGATATCAGGTAACCTTTAACCAGAAAAATAAAAAAATAATAAAAAAATTCTAATTTTTTTATAAAAATTTGGGTATAAATTACATTATTTTCTCGGCCACCGCATTGGATATATGTGACACTGACTTTCACCACAAACAATATTAGACCTAAAAAAAAATCAAGAAAAATTACAAAAAATGTAAAAAAAAAAATTGTGGAAATCTTTTTAAAACAGCAAAAAATTCTAAAAAATCATAAAATATAAAAATTATAATAAAAATGCGAGATTCAATAGATTGCTTAAAAACTAGGAAAATTCCGAAACATTTTGGCAAAATCTTGAGAAGGAGGTCCAGGAATCGATTTTAGTAAATAAGGCAGAGCACACCNAAATTCCGAAACATTTTGGCAAAATCTTGAGAAGGAGGTCCAGGAATCGATTTTAGTAAATAAGGCAGAGCACACCCAATCCCAATATGGCGACCAATAAGCGACTGAACCCCAATCCCTATATTTTATTGGATGTTTAGTCGTGGCCATCCAACTACCCTCTCCAACGAATCATTGGCTTTACATCACTCCCGATGCCCTCATCACCTACTCACTCATTATAGCTCGACCCTCACCATTAGCACACTATAGCTCGACCCCCACCATTAACACACTATAGCTCGACCCCTTGTTATCACTATAATGTACTAGAAGTTAAGTGACNACACACTATAGCTCGACCCCTTGTTATCACTATAATGTACTAGAAGTTAAGTGACATCACATTGCTCGCTCGTGATTGATTGTTAGTCACATAATATCTCGACCTCTGCAGATAATTAATAAGGCCAATATCGCGCCAAGTTACAGTTCTTAATTTGATCCGAGAAGTGACACACCGCTCTCTTTTCCTTGATGTTTCGAGAATTCAATACGTGTTTTTTTTATGTTCTACTCTTTCATCACATTTAAAGGAGGTATTATCAGCTATGCTCACAATTAAAGATAAATTTTCCCTCCAAAACAAAATCTGCTCAGATTTTAAGTACCTGTTCGAACCAGCAAAATATTGGAATGTAGAGATCAAGAGGAAGTGTAGGTTTAATAGTGTGCCAGGGACCAGCAACACGACTTAGTCTTTTATTTAGTGGTACTGCAGCTGACTCCAACTAGACTGCCTACGTTGTCGGCGATGCTGTTTGTAAGCCATTAGGGTTTGGTCTTAGATCTTGGAATATATACTGAAGAGCCAAGAAAACTGGTACACCTGCCTAATATTGTGTAGGGCCCCCGCGAGCACGCAGAAGTGCCGCAAGACGACGTGGCATGGACTCGACTAATGTCTGAAGGTATGCAGGAGGCAATTCACACCATGAATCCTGCAGGGCAGTCCACAAATCCATAGGAGTGCGAGGCGGTGGAGATCTCTTCTGAACAGCACGTTGCAAGGCATCCCAGATATGCTCAATAATGTTCATGTCTGGTGATTTAGGTGGCCAATGGAAGTGTCTAAAGTCAGAAGAGTGTTCCTGGAGCCACTCGGTAGCAACTCTCGACGTGTGGGGTGTCGCATTGTCCTGCTGGAATTGTCCACGTCCGTCGGAATGCACAATGGACATGAATGGGTGCAGGTGATCGGACAGGATGCTTACGTATCTGTCACCTGTCAGAGTCGTATCTAGACGTATCAGGGGTCCCATTTCACGCCAACTGCACACGCCCCATACCATGACAGAGCCTCCACCAGCTTGAACAGTCCCCTGTTGACATGTAGGGTCCATGGATTCATGAGGATGTCTCCATACCCGTACACGTCCATCCGCCCGATACAATTGGAAACGAGACTCGTCAGACCAGGCAACGTGTTTCCAGTCATCAACAGTCCAATGGCGGTGTTGGCGGGCCCAGGCGAGGCGTAAAGCTTTGTGTCGTGCAGTCAACAACGGTACACGAGTGGGCCTTCGGCTCCGAAAGCCCATATCAATGATGGTCCGTTGAATAGTTCGCACGCTGGCACTTGTTGATGCCCCAGCATTGAAATCTGCGCCAATTTGAGAAAGGGTTGCACGTCTGCCACGTTTAATGATTCTCGTCAGTCGTCGTTTGTCCCGTTCGTTCACGATCTTCTTCCGGCCGCAGTGATGTCGAAGATTTGATGTTTTACTGGATTTCCGATATTCACGGTACACTCGTGAAATGGTCGTACGCGAAAATCCAAATTTTATCGCTACCTCGGAGATGCTATGTCCCATCTCTCGTGCGCCGACTATAACACCACGTTCAAACTCACTTAAATCTTGATAACCTTCCATTGTAGCAGCAGTAACCGATCTAGCAACTTTGTCAGACGCTTGTTGTCTTATATAGGCGCTGCCGACCACGTCGCGTTACTCTGATTGGTTCCATACCTCTGTTATTTGCATACGCACGCCTATGCCAGTTTTTTTAATCTTCAGTGTATATAAGTGTAGGTTCAGTCGTCTGCTGGTAACCGTACTGGGAGTGGGTGTGCTCTGTCATCGTGACAAGAATAAACCGTGGAACTCCAGTAGGCAAAACTTTGAAAAATAATTTTGTTGCCAATACTGTCAGAACGTTTATGAAGTTTTACATTTGTTTTTACTAAATATTGCATTTTTATTAATTTTAAATTTCTGTTTTCTTTTTATATTTTTCAATTTTTCACGATTTTTTGTAACTTCTCTCTATTTTTCGGGTTTAAGTTAGTGTGTCGTCAAAGTCACAGATACTCAAGATGACAGTCGGGTTGGAAAATGTAATTTCTTCACTGATTTTTAATTTTTTTTTTTACAGAAATGTGTATTTTTTTTCTGTATATTTCAACTATAGTCAAGGACATGTTAATTCAAGATGGTGTTGGAGGCCTATAATATAATTTGTCCCAATTTTTTTCGATTTTTTTTATTTTCCCGTTATTTTAATTTCGAGGACTTCACAGGTCAAGGTCATGGAAATCCAAGATGACAGTTTGGGTCAATAATGTAAATAAACAGAACTGTCGAACCCCATAATGTAAACAACCATGGCAGTCGTGGTATGTAGCCTAATGTATACAAATATGGTGGTCAAAATTCGAAATTTAAACAAACAGGGCCACTGTCTCTCCTGACCCGCTGGGCTTGTTTCTTAGCATTTAGTCCGCTTTGCTTATTTGGGAACTATTTGGCCCATACATCGAAGAGCCTTGAATCCCCCTTGCCATATAAGGACTTGTGCGTAAAATTAAAAAAAAATAAAAAAAAATAAAAATAAAGTAAAAATAATTAGATTAGAAAAATTGTACCTTTTTATTAAACATTTTGTGAAGAAAAGAGATTATTTTCGGGAAGACAATTGATTTCTTAAGTTGTTTGGGGGATTAAAATCAGGGTATTTTTCGCCATGACGGCCGCCGCGCATTGTAGTGTCACAACAATGTTCTAACCTCAACCCAAACCCATTGCAACAAAACAACGTTTTAATTTTACTCGTGCTTTTATCGGAACAGTATTTGTTCTTAAATATTCTTTGAACATTATTTATTGCACTTCAATTAAATATTCAGATTTACGACGTTATAAGGCCTCATCAAAAATGCACCGCTATGCCTACAAGTTTTCTCACAAAACTCGAAGGAACACATATATAGTTTTGACCGTTCTTGGGAATTGTATATAGGCTTCCAAAAATTCGTTAGTAAAACATCTACGCCCTCTCAAATGTATACTTAACTCAATCCAGTGGAACAACAGTAAAACACAAGCCACTGCATATTCGATAATATTAGCAGAAGTGAGAGTACGATTATCAACTTTTAACTTTCCTTTTGTCCGTCTTCATTTTAAATTATTTTACCATTCTCGACGCACACTGTGGCCTCGGTGGCTGAGCAGTTAGCCTGCTCGTCTCCCACCAAGGCGAACCGGGTTCAATCCCCGGCCGAGCCACTCCCGGACTTTCGGATGTTGGAATCGTGCTGGAAGGTGCGCGGGTTATCTTGGGGGTCTCCCGTTTCTCCCGCCCTTCCGGTGCTGCTCCCTCAATCACCCTCATCGGCTCTCAAGACCTCGCTTTTAAGAGCCGCCCAAATCTCTTCACTCACTCACTTCACTTGATTTACACTTTCGCGGAACACTTCCCTACAATTCTGGAAACTAAAAATGTAATATAACTACATGAACTGCACATTCTCCGTCGAAATTACTCTGTGGGTTGATACATTCCAAAACAGGACTCTACTCATTTAACATGGTTAAGCTTGGAAACAATTTTTACTAATGCATTCTTGAGTGAGCTGAGTGAAAAAATTAATTGAATTCTATTCCTCTACTGTTATTTGTCATATACGTTTTCCTGGTCCATTTGTAATTACGTGGGACTGATATCACGCAAATTAATGTGTCGTTTCGCGGTGTAAGCAGATTTTCACAGTAGATGTAGTTTCTCACAAGTGCCGCTAGTTTCTCTTGTTAAATTGGTTTGCGATTCGTCTAACGAGTGGCCTCCTGTATTGTGATGTGAGATACATGTTAATATAAACTGTGCTTGGTGTTAAAGGCAAAAATAATACACTAACCTTCTCCTTTTCGGGGTAAAGTCCCTCCGTCTGAAGTTTCTTCTTGCGGATGCAGTCAGGGTTTGGAGCACCACATCCAGGTTTACCCCATGGAGAATACTTGTTTAGCATTTCCCTGAGCTGCAACATTTACAGTGATATCTGCAGTGAATTTTCACAGGAAATTTATTTTTCATATCATGGCACTGAAGTAGTCTGTTAACTAATCTCTCTTCTATGGGCTGATTTATGACAAAACTGCAAACACCACGTTTGCTATAACTGGTACCATATATGACATAGAATATAAATGAGTTAATCTATGTGCCAAATACGAGATGCTATGGAAATATAATTGCGATAATATATTTTAGATCATGCAAACTACTTCGAGTCAGAAGTTATGAAAATTTTGTAAAATAAAACGTACAAGTATGTAGTTATAAACATNATCATGCAAACTACTTCGAGTCAGAAGTTATGAAAATTTTGTAAAATAAAACGTACAAGTATGTAGTTATAAACATATAACCTACTGCACATATTACCCGTTAAGTGAAGGATGATGTTTTTTTTAAAAGTTCGTAAGTTATTGTGATAAATTGAATGGCATAATTGTTAATACTTATAAATGGGATTTTAAGTGATGCTCTCAACATGCATATTAGATGTCACATTTAAGGCAGCAAAACATATGTTTAATGTGTCACTCTTCGTGTCTGTACAGCACTTTCCGGAATGAATGAGATTTCTATTGTAGTAGCATACATAAGACTAAAAGCATAACAAGCAAATTCGTTGTTACGTAATCTATGAAGATGAAGAAGAGAAGGTAGATATATAATNTAAGACTAAAAGCATAACAAGCAAATTCGTTGTTACGTAATCTATGAAGATGAAGAAGAGAAGGTAGATATATAACTGCAAGACAAGTTCCGGAAGAAAGTGAAGAATATGAGAAATAAAGTTGGGACACACAATTCCTTATGCCACTTGGGCAACGGCCACTTTAGATTTCTTCTATCGTTTTTCAAGTATCCAGTGCCTTCGCTCAGAAAAAATCAACTAATAACCAATCGATTCAACACTCGCTGAAAAAAAATACTTTGAAAGTCCTTTGAAGCAAAAGAATATAACAAGGATTTTCTCAAATATTAATGCTTGCAAAAATTAGGCATCTTCTTCCCAAAATCGTAATAGTCATACCCACCTTAAATTCTCCTCAATTAGCTTAAGAAGTATAACTTGTTTTCCTCAACATGTTTCGAAAGATTGTTTTATCCACTAACACAAATGTAGAAAAGTATAGCTAAAATTAATTTTTGATTGTTTTCTTGAAATGTATTACAAACTAAAATGTTTAACAAACATTATGTATTAAATTTAAAAACTTTTTAATTAAAACATTTTTTACAAAAACAAAATGCTTCCACAATGCTACTTTTCACAAAAGATTGACTGTTTCGAAAAAAAAAAAAAAAAAAGCTTATAATTACAAAAAACTGAACATATATTTATTACGTTCTTTAAAAAATATTTTGTTTAACTAAACGCTTTCTTTTGACCAAATACAAAATTTGGAAAACTCTGCAATTTAAACTATAAAATAAACTTATTATAAAACTTTGTACTTAAGGGGAGTACTAAAAAACCATACATATACGAACATCTCTTTGGGCGAATGGTTCAATTCCTGATGAAGCTTTTTATTTCACTTATTGCTATATAGGTATCTCGTGTCCACTGACATGCATATGTATAAAGTTTAAGCCCATACCTTACACGGGATTCGAACCCGGAGATACTTGCGCTATTAGCCAGCACGCAGTCAACGACGCCACGGATATCGTTCACAATTGCCGACAAAATTACAGTGATTACTAAGTTATATTTTCGTACTGACTTCCAATGTACTTTGACAGGCGACTTCATGCTGCGTTACGGGTGTCGAAAATTCACAAAATATGCACATTGTTTCACGCCAGAAGCAATCACAATATTGAGATATGGCTACCAGTGTAACCAACTGGCAGTCTCTCAGTACGCTGCAAAATCCATAATTCCACACTTAACTTAGTACATAGTTAAGTAATAGAATACAATTGAATTTTATTCACGTACCTTTCTGGCAAAACTACGATCGCGCGTGCAGGCGGTTACTGGTTACCTACTGTTTTGTACATCAATGGGAAATTAAAAAATTTATTTACTAAATGTATGTGAACCATTTCGGAAAAGCTCCAGCGTAAAAAGAAAAACGCTTTAATTTTTATTTATTTTTTTGTTTATAGAGTTATATCGAGGATGAAAGCATATGATATGTAGAGAAAAGTACGACATTTTACGCGAAGGTCACGGAATTGTTGTGAGTGGCCTGTTTTCACATAATGGGCTGATAAGTTAAGAGACTTCTATGGTCAACGTGAATCATCAGGCAACGATTTTAAACAGTAGGTCTACATCAAACTCAATGTATTATATACTTTTAACATTAGGCATACACAAAAGAAAATGATTGCTCAAACCCTCCTTCGGTTCCTAAATTACCAGCCTAACAACATTGTACACTATCCCGAACTGTTGGTGTGGATTCGATTCTCTGCAGGGCTGTGAAGTTTAAAAATCGTTCAACGACTGGACTGAACCTGTTGGTAGTCTAGCTGTAACGTAAGTTTGTAGGCATACATTTTGATAGCTGCAACGTTTTCAGTGATTGAATGTAATACCACTATTTTATGTAGTCTAATGATTAATATATAACAAATAACTGTGACAAAATTTATATTAAAAATTGCAGTGTTCAGGCTATATATATAAATATCAACACGTAATCTACAACATGAGAGTTGGCTTATACAGAGAATAAAGTATGTGAAAGATGAAAAAGTTCATAACTTAATAATATAAAAAAACATTTCATCGTAACTTCATCGTAACAAATAAAAACTGTTTCATAAAAAATTTACTTGGAACTTTGCAATGCTCTTCTCCGACATTTAGATTAAGGTATTCTTGTGTACAACTTGTTTACTTAATTTGTTAAATACCAAATGTCAATTACTCTATATTTAGTTGTATTCTACATATTTCAATTGTGTAGTAGGAGACATTCTGATTTTCCACTACCTGCAGCTAATAATTTCTTAAAATACGAAATACTATAATTTAAGGTTAAGAGAATGATTAACTGAGTCGCTGCTCCAAAAAGATTATTGCCATAGTTCCATTTAAACATTTTTCATACCAGTTTCTTGTATTTTTAACATTTTATTTACTTATAATTTTACAACGTCTGAAAAGAAAAAAAAAACATAAAATTTAACTGAGTACAATAGTCCCATTTACACTGAGCCCAAATGTGTTCATAAATACCAAAATAAAAATTTAATTTAATTTGTTAATAAATGAGTGTTACTTTATCAAAATACAATGACATATAACAAAAGGTTTGGTGTAATACTTGGAACTAAATTAATAACTAAATTAATGCAACCTTAAGGAAGAAAAGTTCAGTCATTATCGTAGGTAAACTGTCACCGTCACAAAATTGCTTGGGCTTCTTCAACACTCGACCACTATACTCAGAACTCACTATGTGTCTTCTCTGCCAGTGGAGACTACTACCAAGATGGCAGGTTAAGATAAGCAGTCACAACACCGCCACTTACATNTATGTGTCTTCTCTGCCAGTGGAGACTACTACCAAGATGGCAGGTTAAGATAAGCAGTCACAACACCGCCACTTACATGCACCAGGGTGGAGTAATGGCGTACGATTCCCATGTGAGTGTAATGAACACCATGAGCGGAGAAGCCCCGTTCTGCCTTAATAGTGTCCATGAGTACATAAACTCGGTGAACGAAACAATATTACTTGTTTCAAGATCTGAAAAATGCAATCGTGCCTTTAATGTTTCCTTTCTTGCCAGAAATTATACACTGAATTAAAATTAAAATACGTTGTTTACAGAAACAAGATGAGAATTTTCAATGAACTTATCACAGATACTGTACATGCGAGAGTGCAGATGCTGGACAGAATAAAAGGATGACGGGTTCTATTTATCAAATTAAGTGAACAGTTGCCCCCACTGCCACCGCAGCTGCNCTGGACAGAATAAAAGGATGACGGGTTCTATTTATCAAATTAAGTGAACAGTTGCCCCCACTGCCACCGCAGCTGCAGTTTGCACGGACTTAGTACCAACCGTTCAAGTTTAATTATTAAATTAGTTAGAGAAATAAGTAACGTGGTTAACAGGTCTTTATATCAGAGACTGCCCTGCCACCCCTGACCGACCAGACTGATACGGAGAACAGAAGCTGTAGTGACTGCAGGTGACGCAACGGTCCTCCCAACCCCAAAACACACACACACACACATACACCAAGAGGGAGACTTGTCACGAAAACACAAGTGTCTGTGGAACACCAGTGCCATGGTTACTACGCATGCACGTTTTCATCCATCATTTTTCAACATAGTAAACATTTCAAAACAGTTTTTCACCATCTGTAAGTGGTTACTAATGAAAGATGTTGGCCGGAACAGTAGGCACATTACAAGAAGACATTTACCAAGCTTGGAGTGGTATTTTGTATAGACAGTGTGTATTTTCACCCCATACTTTCTCTTGGGTCGTGAGCAACCAAGCAACTCAGAAATCCTGGTGGCACGAAACATTTTTGAGTATTCCAGCTTAACAAGGCCCCCCTAAACTAATCTATGAGAGTGGATGAATTTGTGATTTTATATTTTAACTTGCCTCTAGTTGAATCAGTGTATTTGCGGTTTAAACTAACCTAGAAGGGTGGAAAAAAAAAAAGTGGCTCGTTTCCACACGCACTTGCTCAGTAGCCATGGCCATGACTTTTCACAGACGCTCAACGTGTAAACCACGTGAGGATCGCATTCGGCCAATCTGACGACCGAGCTAACAGCGGGTCCTTAAACAGTGCCGAGGCACAGATGTTAGTGAAACCATTGCTATAGTGACACGTTCTGAAGCATTTGTGTCGGCAGTGGAGCTGGTATGCTCACCTCGCGCTGCTCTCTCAGTTTCTTGAACCACTCGTCCTCCTTCTTCCTCTTCAGCAGATCCAGGCCTTCCTGCACCATGACCCGCTCTCTCTCCCTTCGCCGCTCGTCTCCCGAAGACTTGCCCACCATCTGCAACACACGTCTCTCCACCTGAGGCTCGATCAACACAGACAAGATGAGACGTTGGCACTATCGGGAGCAGCCTGCTTTACCTGAGGGACAGACCAGACATTTCCGGCTAGTACAGAGGATGGATAAGGTGAGACATGATATGGGGGAGGAGCAACGGCGAAACGAAGATGAGGAAGGAAACGGGAGTGCCTCGAGAGAACTCCGCACCACCACTGCAGTGTCACCACACTCCCCACACCAGAACTCACCCCCCCCCCTTCCCCTTCGGAAAATTCCCGCCCTCCGAGCATTCGAATAGAACCGCTGACCTCAAATGTGCAAGTTAAACGTGAATCCGAGAAATTGTGAACTACTATATCATATATCATATGTTGTACTCGTTAACTTAATTACGAGGCGGGTATCAGGAAGCCATCTTACACACTACACTGGTATCGGGGGCGTGTCCAATTATTTTTATTTTTGGGAAGGGAGAGAGACTAATCTTAACCATGAATATCAATGTTAGTGGTGGAGTATTTTAGCCATAATACTTCGTTTACAAAGTGTAGAAAAAAAAAGATGTTACTATACACTATTAACGATAACACAGATATTAATGTATACATGTATAAAGTTTCTTCTTTTTAATGATAGTTTGGAGGTACAGCATTATTATAACACGTAATTTTAGGAGGGGTTGGAGGTGCAGCCCCCAGTACCCTCCCCCTCGATCAGCCCTTAATTGCTAATTGAGCTAAATTCCCAGCTCCGTAAACAAAATTATTTATCTTCCAGCGGAAATGGAAATCTATGTCCATCAAGGAATTGATCCCACCCATTTTAATCCGTCAAATACTGTAAAAGACAACACAGTGCAGTTCTATACAAATAATATTAAAGTGCGTGAGACAAGCTACAGTAGCGATCATAGCTGTGCGATTTGATGATACAACATATTTGGTAACGCTACAATCAACAGTGCCAACATTTTAAATTTAAATTTCTTATATTCATTATAAAAATTTCAGTGTGCATATAGTCTTTATCGTGACACGCCACAAGAGGGCAGCGCCATCGATTTGTCTCGAGAAAAAGCAAAGCTGCCCTGTACTGTATTTTAATATATTTGGGTATGTATTCGGTTACCTCGAGAGCGTAATCAAAGAAACTACACTTCACTTTAATACCAAATAACTTTGAGAAGTGTTAATAAATATTTGTAAAGGAGCCAATGATCAGTCATATCAAATTAACGATGACGATGCCGGGACGCACGGATGCTTTGTGGTTCGTCACTCGCTTTCCACCGCTGGGGTCCAAGTTTCGAATACAGATCCACGCGGGTGACAGAGAATTATTCGGACAAGGATTCTCATGTAGGAAGTGTGGTGAGCACGTTGCTGCTCCATTAACTTAGTAAAATGTAAATTAAAACTTTATATATATCACCAAAAATTATTTATCATTTTTATAATAAACAACATTGCACTACTGGCTATTAAAATTGCAACATTGACAAGGACGGGCCTGAAGAACCCCTGATTGGGGAATGTGTAGAGCAGAGTAAGACAATGACGTGATTAGTTATTCAGCCAAGTGGTGCTTCACATACGCCAATGGCGACACTGGTAAGTGGTATATAAGTGGAGGTCAGGGAGCCACTGAGAGGTTGTGGCATTGTATTTCCCTACCGTTCGTGTGCACAGGGTGAGCATGCCGCGCCAAAGAACACAGCAACCATACGAACAGGTTTATACATTTGATCGCAGGATAATCGTGGCCTATATGGATTGTTGATTATCCCGCCGCAAAATTGGTTATCGTTTTGGAAGAAATGCAGCTTCAGTGAAGCGGATGTACGATCAGTGGGCCCAGAGAGATGGGCTGATCCCCTTTACCATATAAATTTATTGTAATGTAATATTTTGTTTCACTGCTAATATGGTATCAAATGTAATTTTGAAATTTTTTTCAACAAACACGAATTTTTAATGACATTGACCGACAAACTTGAATCGATCATTTGAAACACATACTTAATTTTGACATAAGACTTTATTTATATTAAAATTATGTTCGAAACAGTGGATACGTGAAGGTATCCAGAAATAGATGACAGGTTGAAAGCGATTCCGACCGACAATCAGGACGAAGGACCACTGGTTTGTCAGGCCTGCTCGAAAAGGACCAGTTGCTTCCTTATCCACCATCCATCAACTAATGACATTGACCGCTTTACTAGAGCACAGTATCTCTACCAGAATGATTTCCTGTTGCCTAGAACAGGAAATATGCGGTTCAACGACCTTTATTTGTTCTGCTGTTAATACCTCAAAATAGTCGCCATCATTTGCAGCAGTGTCAGTGCAGCATTGTAGAATGCTACGGATTACCGACGTATTGTCTTTAGCTATGAATCGCGCTTTCTTCTTAACCCTTAGTCACTCGCGCCTAAAAAAAATACGCAAGTACTTGCGTGGGGTGTGCAACACCCCAGATTTGTTTTCAGAAATAAGACACCAAATACATGCAAAATCAGACTTTTATTATTCAGAATCTTTCAACTTACATATTAATCAACTGTTAAACTCTTTTTTACGTAAATAATTTAACAATAAGTACTAAAAATATATTTAATTGTATGACCTAGTTTTCTTCAACACACCTTTGGAAACTAATAATTAAGTGGTCATTGCACACATGTTCATGACATTTAGAACATCCCATCTTCGTTTTTCTGTACTATGTTCTTGGACAAATATGGCACCTTTTTTTACGAAGGCGATCGGCCAGCTCCAGATGGAGAACCAGGGTTCTCCTTCTCAATGTTCCGTTTCAGTCGTTTTTGCAACGCTCGAGGCAGTGTACGTATTTGAGCTCTTGATGTCTGCTGAGGCTTTACCAAATTGACAGCTAGTTGCTTCAAAAATACCCTTCGAGATATGTTAGAGTCAACTTTGGCCTTATATATCACATACGAGTTGATACCACTGGCATTGAATTGATGAAAAAATATCACCATTGGCCATTTTTTTGTTCGTCGTCCTACATTGTAATTGGCACACATTTGGTCATTAGTGTCAAAACCCCCTTTTGTCTGGTTATAGAAATGAATTATTTCTGGCTTTTGTTTGTTTCCCTCAACGTTATTATCGTGGTGCATGGTGGATATCAGCAGTACAGTTTTTGACTTTTTTGGTACATATGAACACAATGTTATATCTTTATGAAATCCGAATAAACTGGAATTCACGTCCCGATTTCTTGCGGGCTGGAAAGGCAGTGGTATCTCTGACTTATTTTTTCGCATTGTACCTACCATAGTAAGCTTGTGATCTTCAAGAAGTGATTTAGCAAGTGGAACGCTGGTAAACCAGTTGTCCATTGTGACATTTTTTCCAGTTCCAGAAATGGGTTCGATCGTGCGTTTTACTAGATTTTGTGTATCAGTGGGCAGATTGAATGGTCCATCAGGCTGTTTACCAACGTATACTTCAAATTTGTGCAAATAACTTGTTACAGCGTAGACGAGAGCAAACTGTTCGATACCATATTTATTTGGCTTGCTGGGCATATATACTACAGCGCAGAATTTTCCTCGAAACCCAGGAAACTGTTCATCAATTGTGATATTCTCAGACAAGCTATAACATTTTTGAAACTTACATTCATCATATCACAAAAATCCCTAACTGCCGCCAGTTTGTCTAATGATTGCCTCGCTTCTCTTGTTGTGCTGTTATCAAATCGCAAACATCTTAGAATGAACCAGAACCTGTTGTAACTCATTGTGTTCGGAAAAAACTCTATTCCAGTGCCATCAGTAGCCCATAAATCTTTGTAATTCAAGTGGGAATATTGGAGAACTCCAGATATGGCAAGCAATCCAAAAAATGTGAGTAGTTCCTCATAAGTAAGGGTTTTACCATCTCGTTCTCTTTGATAGTTTTTTTTGGATAGATAATATAGTATACATTCGTTGATGAACTTCAGTATGAGCTATATGACATATTTAGAAAATACAGCAAGGAACGCTTCGCTCACCGTTGTAACATCTCTTCCAGGTCCTCGGGGACCAACAGGTTCACTCACGATATTGTGTCTTCGAATTCTAACATTAGCATTTGGCGGTTGCTTGTACCACTTTGTGCGTTTGTCTTTTCTGAGATAAAATAAATTGTCACGTCTTTCATTACTTTGTGATGACCTGGTAAGAGTCTCAAGTGGGGTGACGTCATCGGTATCANGGTGTCGTCATCGGTATCATGAGCACTCTCTATCACGTCGGTATCTTGCTCGTCTTCAGAAGCAGTACCAAAAAAGTCTTCTGCTTCTCCTCATTGCTATGCAATTTGTTGGTCGGTCAGTACACGAGACATTGTAAACGTAACCTAAAACAATAAAACTTAAAAATGTACTTAACCTCTAAACAAAAAACCTATCAAAAAACGATATACATGTTTATATTATTAGGCACTACTAGCTGCTAGCTAATGCAGCCCCACTGTTTGATAAAGACATCATATTTATGAGAATACCTACAAATACACACATGAAATATGTACGCTCTTATTTCTTCGCGGTTAGATATTCAGACGGAAAACAAATTGTTAATAAATATAAAGGAATATAAAAAAACAATTAAAACCTTTACCTGCAATTTACACTACGTAAACACTCGCGTGGGGTGTCGCACACCCCAAACGCACTCTCGAGGCACAACCGCACACAACCGAGCACCGCTCGCGACTGAATTAAGAAGTTCATACGTGTTTAGAAAGCTAGCGGGAGAACCAGCGCTGCATATTCAAATTTAAAAAAGATACAGACGTTCAAACATGCACTGGGGTGTGTGACACTCCACGCGATCAATTAACGGTTAAAATGGATGACCACCGTGTATCAGTCTTGTGGACAAAGGTAGGTGCTATACACTCTGTCTCAATTTACAACTGGGCATTACATCCCTTGCAATTATCTGAGGAGGCATTTATATTAGTCATCGTTTGCCACTAGTATTGATACGAGGGGAACTGAGAGCACAAAGTTACGTCGAATATAGTGGAGTGGAGAGGGTTTGGCGGCTCTTAACAACAAGGTCTTGAGAGCCAATGAAAGTAAAGCGAGGTGGGTATGAAGCAGCGTCGAAATACATAGACGGGGGAAACGGGATAATCCGGATAAAACTCGCCAACCAGCGGCAATATCTGGGAGTGGCCCTACCGGAAATCGGACCCGATTCCTTGATGAAAGACGAGTGCTCTAGCTGCTATACCAACCACTGCCCCCAGCGGTACTTCCAAGAAGTCATCTGGCTCCATGTGCTATCTCTCGTGGCTGAGTGTGCCCAGGACCCAGTTTCCAGCAAGATAAAACTTGCACACTCAGCTCTGGATACCCAGAGATATTTGCGTCATGTTTCAACACTTCTGTGGCCTGCTCGTTCACATGATTTTACACCTAACGAACATTTGTTGGGCCAGAATGAAAGCCAGCCCCCTCCACGTCGAAGTGGTCGTGGTTTCGGCCATATTTTGCATTAACTATGGTGAAATCTGCCACAGGGTAACATTCGACGTGTATTTATTTCCATGCCTGATCACATGATTCATGTATCCAAAAATGAGGTGGTCCGACGAAAGCAAATATAAAATGGGGCTTTGGGCGTAGGTATCAAGGTATCGGAGGTTGGAGTAATCGTGCCATGACGTCACAGGCGGTCGTGGCCGGTGGCCTTTAACGGCCATGTTATCGACAAAATGACCTTTTCCTCAACAAAAATCACTTCAGAAATTAATTGTTTTTCCAAAAATCACTTTTTCCATCAATAAATTTCCCAAAAAAAAAAAATGTAAAAATGAGGAACGCGGATTCAAAACTCCGCGATGCGAGAGCCTAAAAGTCCTCAGGTGAGCAAGAGGATTCGAAGCTCTTGGCAGAATGAGCCACTTAATCCTCAGAGCAGTAAAGGAGGATTCGAGGCTCTGAGCCAAGTCCAGAGGGTCGGAAAGGATCAGCGGACATGGCCTCCTCCCCCGACCACCATCCTGTACCTACCACGTGCTCACCCCTCCCCCTTCTTCCACCACCCCACCCTTCAACTCACCCCTTTTCTCCCTCACCCCCTAATCGGAGACATGAGTGGTATCGTCCGAGCTAACAACCCAGCATCGAACAAACAAAATCAGTTTCCGATGCCCAAAGGCACAGTGTAAATATAGAAGCTATCGCGATAGGTAAAAAAAGGCCAAGACCTCTACCTAAGGCCATATCCAATAGAAGGCGGAAGTGTGCAAAAGCGACGCAATAGGAAGAGGCGCTAATAAAATCTCTACCGAAATTACCGATCACGAATGTGGATTTGGAACTGTTTGACTGCAAATACAGTAGATGATACCTAATTTTCGCAGAGAGTTTATGTGAGAAGCTTTGCCCCCTAAACCCAGCTGTGATGAATGTGCCATATTCAACCTGGATATCACAGCAGGGTCTGGTACTCATTGGGTAATATATGTGAAACAAGGAAAATGTGCAGACTACTACAACAGTTTTGGGAATTTGCGTCCTCCACCAGAATTGCGATGGTAGAATTGCGATGGTAACTGAAAAATTGTAAACTGACTTACCACTACGAGATGGATCAATTTTCGAACATTTGGAACTGCAGACACTTGTGTCTTCATTTCCTTGTTCGTTCGTACAAATAATTGAATAAAATTGCTGTACATCAACAGGTAACCATCAGTCATGTCGATAATGCTTACCTTGATGGGTCCTAGCTCCAAGCTGAGTGTGGTACACTTCTTTCCACTCGACCTGGAGGGGGAATGGTGCATAGATTTGGTTGATTTTAAATCCCACAGTGCAATACCAAACATCAATGAAAAATACTGTAAGATATATCTCGTGAAAAGCAGTAATGTCTCCCATGAATTAATATTTTCCATTGTCTCTTACAAACTAGTTTACATTGCAAGATACATTGAAGATTTACTGTCTCCCGATACAGAATTCTATTTACTTGGAAAATCCCAATTCTTTGAAGAATGTATCAGATGCAGTGAAGATGTCAAATTTAGGAAAGCAGATTCTATCGGAACGATGCTAGAGTTTGAGCCACGCGTATGCGAAGCCAGCATACCCACGAATCAATG
This sequence comes from Clitarchus hookeri, assembly GCA_002778355.1. Taxonomy (NCBI): domain Eukaryota; kingdom Metazoa; phylum Arthropoda; class Insecta; order Phasmatodea; family Phasmatidae; genus Clitarchus; species Clitarchus hookeri. The sequence continues at coordinate 36,281 of NQII01009896.1, forward strand.
CGACCCATGAACATATTGCCAATTAATGTGATATGAATAAACGGCAATTTGGCGGATGACACATATCTCAACAGTACGCCGAGCAATATGGTGAACGAGTTTTCGCCTATAGTACCTTCATATTTTAAACCAGTCATGGCACTGCAAAGCATCATTTACATTCCAGTCGTCGCAAAGAGAGCACATGAGATGGTCGTGACATTCGTCGTCCATGGCGGAGAGTTGGTGAACTTTCGAAGCAAAGAATTCGCCCAGCACTTGCACTTGAGAAGAAGGGAATAAGATTTACGGCTACCAGAAACAATAAAACAAAGCACCACATCAAACCGGCAATCAGTACACCGCAGGTCGCCGAGGTGTTAATATGTGCTTATGAGATTTTCCTTCGCAGCATTGGATTCGATGTGGATCGTCATGGAAGATTGCATAAACATCGACGAACTGGTTACATTTGCAGACAATGTCACGAAAGTGGAACTTCACGCATACCATCCATTCCTGATCGGACGATACACATTACCATCCGTAGTTCGGATAGCATACAGCACCAAAATATCTGCACTCTTCCTTGCGAGCCATTCCTCCGATTCAAGGGACACTGATGAAAGAAAATGGATCCAACCCAGCATAGACTAAGATAACAAGCAATAGTATTCTCGACCTTATATATCGCATCACGTATCTTCTCAATGGTGTCGAGGTGGACCAGACGAGAGATGTCAGCATAATGACCACCATAAAAAATTACCTCTTGCTCACCCCGAACAAGCTGTCTACAACCAAGATGGTAGGCTGGAGGATAGAAGATTACTACAGTCTTCCCGAAATATATAGAGAGAAATTCTAGGTATGCATTGCTCTGGCGATGTTAATAGGATTTGCCGAAGACTACAGCCACATTATGATTAATTCTAAGCAGGAACTTGTACTGCTCCTAGCCAATATGCATGCAGATATGCGAGAAAGCGTGGAGACAGTGGAACTGAAGCTACAGTCTATCTAACGGATACTGCCTCACATTCAGCTGAGCAGTATAGAAAGTATGAAGATGGGGAAGACTGTGGAAGATGGCAAAAACATTGATGTGGCTTTAAGGTCGTGGAGTCTCAAGACCTACCCTAGATTGCCCGGAAGCCAGCGCATCTACTGAATGGTGAAGTGCAGCTTTGCCACCGAGAAACCGAGGTACATCGTCGTTGGCTTACAAGCTGGAAGGCAGCACAATGTGAGAGTGAGCCATTCGCAGCTCGAGACAAGTCAAATATATAATGAGGAAATAATTTTGAATAGTGAAATATATCCATACATAGACATGAACATGAACTTTGTAAATGGTCAGTAACTGCTGGGATATCAAATGTATGCTCAAATCCAAAATACATATTATGGACACACCCAATTACCGATACTGATCCCTCACACTTTCAAGAGTTTGGCCCTGCTCATTGTGTTTTATGTGAGTAAACAGGACGAGTGTATAAATTCGCATGTGATCGACTGCAGTATCGAATTCACTATGCATGGTAATATTCCTCTACCCATGTACACTTTATGCCTGAAACTTCATGACCGACTAGCAATATACAATTGTCGAGACAAAATTGTGAAGATACTTTCGTGAATACTGCAGAGGATATAAATACGTTGGGCTAGACACTATATCTGCTTATTTGTCATTGAGCCGAAGCAACAACAGGATGTACTGTAAACTGCAGGGCTTCCACAGCCAGAGTGGCATTGTGCTCAAGGATTAGCAGTGTCCTGTGGCGACGATGGCAAAACGCGAACGTGTTCCTTCCGACCCTCTTATTTGTGGAAACTGTTGGACGATAAAAGCAAGAAGTCTAAAGATTAACTGACTAAGTACTACCACTGACTAGAGTAGGACGAAAGCAAGATTCCGTACCATCAAGTGGGAAATATGCTGTGCAACTTGCTGATACAGCACCTGCAAGCACAAATTTACATGGTGGGGCCCGAACAGAAAAAGTGGCTGATCGACTTATGTAAAAACGAAATTGAAATCATTGGTGTACAGTTCGAGTATGGCTGTCCTTCACTGTTCAAACTGACGAAACTTTACGACGACCAGCAGTGACACATCTGCGACAGGCCAGAACCTCACTGGATATGCATGCGGAGAAATGTGCAGCTGCTTTGCTAATGTTGTGTCTCATTCTTGGACCGAGTAACGGCTGCCCCCGACTTGACATGAAGTCACTGCAAGGTTGTTTTTTAAGAACAATTTTTTTCTTAAAAAAACCATGAACTGTGACTGAATATTTGTTTTTGTGTTATGGCATTTATGTATTTATCTGTACAATAAATTATGTGTATAAAACAATTTATTTGTTGTTATTTTTTACCTTTGCTCACTAGACAAGTATTTTTTTTCGTAAAGAAACCTTAAAGAGAATCCATACACTTCTTAAACAAATGCTACACAACTTATTTATGTATTAGGGTAATACTGATGTAGGTCGAAACCTGCAGGGGTACATACAGATTGACCTGAGAATAAACACGCATGCTTTCAGTTTGAAAACAAGTAGTGTTGGGGGAGGGGTGGCAAAGAGGTGTTAGAGAGAGTTGTAGAGGGAAGAAAATAAGGGAGTTAGAACAGGTGTGGGGGGGGAGGGGGAGTGTGAAATTGACTGGTATGAATAAACGAGACATCACCTTGTGAGGATTGCCAGTCCGTCGACGAAAGAGTAGAGGTATGGATCATCTCATCTAACTTATATTTTCGACATCATATGTTGCATCCACGATGTCTTCCAATGCTCCACAGTCATCGGGTGGACCACCTACAGCAGCACTACTATCGCTTTCTTGGGCGTGGTAATGCCAAATTTCTGTATATTGCCTACAGCAGCACATTCATCGCCTTGTTAGAACATGGTACCACCTACAGCAGCTTCACCATCATCTTGTTCGGGCATGGTGCCACCCGGACCATCGGCTTGGGGTGGGCCATAGACTTGGTGTGAGCCACGCAGAGCAGCTCCATCATCATCGCGACCTAAGCCAACAGTCAAGACTTCGATGCATGTACTGTTATGAAGTCTTTGCGAATAATAGCAATGTTAGACATCATGAAAAGCATCAGTGTAAGATAAACCCACCCCTCGTGGCATATAGGCGTAAGAAGTGTCTTCGCCTGTTTCCTCGTACTGACAATCTAAACAGACATTCAAGCATATGTAAAGGACTTGTTTCTCAAACTGCAAAGAAAAAAGGTTTATTGTCGTCGCCACGAACCTGTGATGGACTTGTTCTCTACCTAGCACAATAACTGATAATGCAATGATGACACCATTGATAAATGAGGACGCGCATGTAGACAGTATGAACAATTCGCAGACGATATCGGGTCGATCATGTATCTACTGTGGTGAGACATACAATAGAAGTAGCAATGCACAAATTCACGAGAAGATGGAAAATGTGTGAAGAAGATAGGATGGCCTTTTTTAACTCTTGGCTATCATAAGTGTGGTCGTATATTCAAGACTTACAATACAAAGAACTATGAGGAAAACAAGTGTCATGAAGCATATCGCCATCATGTCGAACAGTGTACACCTCCTGCTCAAAAACCTGTCTATGTTCTAGGCCAACCTAATGCTAATGGATTTTTTCTGAAGCAATCTGCATTCGTGGGCCTTCTGAAATATGGCATTGCTCAGAATCTGACAGTTTCGTTGAAAGCTGTTTGCACATTTATGTTGGCTATGAAACAAAATTTAATAAATCAACCTACAGAAGAGGTGGGAAAATATGAGTCTCTAAAATATAATTATATGGCTTGAATGTATCTACTTGAAACCAGAACCAAATAAGGACGAACACTGTAGAAGGGCATTCAAGACCTCGAATGTATCTATCTATCTATAATGTACATATATGTCATCGAAGAGAGTGTTGAAAAAAGCATAAAAAGATATGTCGCGAGGAAGAATAAATGGTGATGAAGGGTTCAGGCTGGATACTAGATTCGGTTGATCATTTACAGCTGATGACAAATGTATACCAACTACTTATGAAATAATATTATGTCCTCTTCTTGTCTTCGTAAATCATCGGAAAGAAGTGGTTGTAAGAATGTACAACTTTGTAACTAAATAAAAATTAATTAGTGGTGTTTTATTTATCTTTTAAATTAATAATATAAGATTGACTTATTTATAAATTTAAATATTGTTAGTCAAATAGTAGAGATTATATGTACTCCATGTTTGGAGGGGTGTCTCGTCGCCAAAAGGTGGTGGTACATGCTAAAAAATAATAACTCGCACTCTCTGTAGTGTTCAAAAATAGGTTTTAAAAAAATGTGTTAAGGTGCTATTTAGTGGCAAAAGGGCAGATATGATTGACTAGTGTGGGAGGAGGAATAATTAGTTACATAAGGCCAATTATTAAATTGTGGAGAGGAAGAGAGTGAGCAGTGCTGGATAGGTGAGCAGGAGCAGAGTTATAATGTTATATGTTCCTCGATTTCTAAACATTTTTACGATATTTTTTCCGATTTTTTATGATTAGGTAGGTGCTGGTGATGGGTGTGGGTGTTGGTTAGGGTTTTGGGACGAGTGTGAGGTTAGTATTATATGTTCCTCGATTTTTAAATTTTTTATTTTATTTTCTTGATTTTTATAATAATTGCCAGGGAGTATGTGTTGAAGAGGGGTGAGGGGAGGGAGAATAATGGTTAGGTGAGGGGGAGGGGTGGAGGTAGGGGTGTCGTGGTAGGTACATAATTGTGATCGGGAGAAGGGGGGCCATGTCCACTGATCCTCTCCGATTCGCTGGATTTGGCTTGGAGCCTCGAATCCTTCTTTACTGCTCTGAGGATTAAATGGCTCTTTCCGCTATTAGCCTCGTATCCTCTTGCCCATCTGAGGATTTATCGGCTCTCGCATCGCGGAGCTTCGAATCAGATTTCATTTTTTTTTTTTCCCTGTTTTTAGGGATTTTTTTGGTAAAAAATTGATTTTTGGTAAAATAATCAATTTCTGAAGTAATTTTTGTTGGAGAACAGGCCATTTTGTACATAACATGGCCATCCCAGGCCACCGGCCTCCAGCCGCGACAACCTGTGACGTCATGGTGCGCGATTCCTCTGACCTCCAATACCTTTATACCTGCGCCCGAAACCCCGTTTTATATCTGCTGATGACGAACTAAAGTTTTCCCTCCTCACCACCCCTTTTGTGTCGCAGGCGGGCAGATTTTTTGTCCTAATTCAATGCTGTTGTAATTGTGTGTTTCTTTTTTCTGTCAAATGAAATATAAATTCACTTTAATCCACTAGTATCTTATAAGTGTACATTTTTATGGCAGTGAATTTATTAAATCTTGGTTAATATTTTTTGCCAGAACTGGCAATTTTCTTAAACACTGAATTATGTTACCTGAAGACACTCGCATTTCTTCACATCAAAAAATTTCATGCATAGAATTGATCCTATATTTTCTGCAATACCTGCCACATTTTACGTTGGTGTGAGCGACTGGAAGAAATTCAATGAACTCACGTATTTAGCTCATTTTATTTATATATTGCAAATGAACAAATTGAGAATTTTATTAATATATTGTCAGCAAAGTTAAATTACTCAAAATTGATTATTATATTTTATAATTTGGTTTTCAGGATTTGTACTAACTCACCATATCAACAGTGTATGTATTTGAACACTTTTAAGATTTAAATACGGCATTCTGTTCTATGAACCGTCGAGTACGTTAAAAAAATTACTCTAAAATATTGCTCTCTGAGAAAACCAACTTAACAATTAAATTTATATTTATTTAAAATTGTTGTATTTTTGGTTTATTTTCAGAACAATAGGGAAAACTGTGAACCATAAATGAAGTGAAACGGTAAACATCCAAAAGTTTGAAATGTAAGCGGAGACACACCTGATTTGTACCAAAAGTAGTTACCATCAAGCCACCTGTTTAGAAATTGTAGGTGGCGAAAACCACGGTCGTGCACACGTGTGGCCAAATTCAGTTAATAACATCACAAGCTATTTGTAATACTATGGAAACGGTGAATAATGAGTACAGGCTGTTCACGGTAAACTGAGCACTTTTGAAAGCCCTGCTCAAGATCTACTTGTATACACACTGTGTATTATTACACCATATGAAAAATTAACATAGCCATTGCCCTCATCACTTTATTCATATGTTCTATTCTTATTGATAATTTTCATTTTACAAAACCTGGGGTATCTAATGCCTGCTGGATCTAGTCCAGCTGTCGGCCACTCATTGGTGCCTATTCATGTTATCCACTCGTTGTTTCTCCCGCCTTTTGTGTGTGCAGCTGTAAATACTTCTTTTAGGATACTCCTAAAAATATGTTTGGGTCTTAGTGGCCACTCGGCGATATAGCATGTAGGCTAAATTGTTCTATATGTGCGTCGCACTGTTCTTGGTCTTCCTTTTTCCCAATTCCTTTCCATTTCAAGTTTTTTGTTCAGGTCATACTCTTTTCCATTTTTTCTGTTACCTCTAGTTTCCGGTTTTTTTATGGTCTATTTACCACTTTCTTCTGTCATTACTTTTGCAGGTATACCTATGGCTGTGCGGGTGCCATAGCCCCGCAGACTTCAACACAAAAACACTTGTACATAAACTGTCTGTGTTAGTTTTTCCGAAACAACATACACCTATGGTTGTGTGGACGCCACAGATCCTCAAGGCACAACATCTACATAATTTTCATTGCATCCCCACTTTATTTATTTCTTCTTTCCTAAATACATTTATTCCAAAGCATCATGTTTGTGTGGACACCACAGATCCACATGGCACAACATTTACATATTTTACTTGCATCTCCATTTTAATTTCTTTCCTTGTTCTAATCAATACATTAACCCTCTGGAAGTGCTGGCGCCTTCAACCTGCAGGGCTCTCTGTCCATTTATTTGTACACTCACTTGTTCCTTTTAAATTCCTTACTTTTCCAATAGTAAATTCCTTTTGTTTTGATTATCTTTACCTTGCTATCCTTGCTCAGTCAAATATTCTTGTTTAAGATTTAATTTTTATATTAGTGTGTTTTGGGGGTTTTGGATATTTTCCCCTATTCAATCTATTTACCGTTATTTATTTTTACAGTTCATTGGATTGCTTCAACTATCCGCTTCTGTGCAAGAACGATGTAATCGTTGGTACACATGATGCTGTATTTTTTGTTTACTGTTCCTATGTTGTATTCGCACATTTGTAAACTTGTCATGAAAAAATAAACAAACTATAAAATCAAATCAAATCAATCAATCAAAATGTAAAATTATTATAAAAGTAAATATTTTATAGATTTGCTATTTTTACACGTATACTCATTACAAAAAAGGGAAGTAAAATTAATTATTTAGGCATTTAAAAATGTTATATAACAGCTTTAATTCCACGTTAAAGCATGAAACTACTTTCCCTCGGTCCTTACCAACTTTACTGGGTCCATGCCACTCAGTGTGCCTGATAAAATATGCGCAGGTAGAGGCAGGGACAGTAACATTTTTCGAAAGTTAATTTCAAAAGTGCTCACTTTACCGTGAACAGCCTATACTTGTATATAACTGCGCACTGGACTTCTGTCTGAATGAAACAGCTCAGTCGAAAGTGTGTAAGATCATCTGCGATTTCTGCCAAACGTATGTGATTTTGCTGTACGGTGACTGAGAACGGATGTCGCCTGCTAGTAAACGTTGAGTTAGAGATTTCGGCGACTCATAACAACGAGGTTTTGAGAGCCGACCTGCTAATGAAGCTCGGATAGAACGACAAAGCCTTTAAGATATTGATTTACAGAACTCGTTGTACAAAGAGATTTCGGGACGATTGTGATACGTTACAGCTATAA
>NQII01009897.1:0-35991 GCA_002778355.1 Clitarchus hookeri
TCCGCAGACATCTAAATTTTTATTCCTTAGTTCTCGCAAACAATTTCTTAGATAATAAAAAATTCTTCTTAAGCTCTACTCCATAATATATGTGGTAGGATATTACTTGTAACATTGTAGGCCTACAAACGATATTGGTTTATATGGACTGATTTTGGTTCAACTACATTTTTAGAATGAAAGCGTATCACCAATTTAATTTGCTAGGAAAAGTAAGTTATTTGCTTTTTTAATGTACATAAACTTTTATAGTTCCTAAGAACTGTAGTGAAAAAAAAAAGTTTCTTTGTGGCAGTAGCTCTGGTAATTTTTAGCTGCCAAACAGATTATATGAGCCTGTATTGACTAAGTTTTAATAATAAAACATTAAGCACTGCCTGAAGTTCACTTAAAAATTTATACTGCTCACAAAAAGTTCAGCATGTATAGTTCATTTCATATAAGAAGGCCACATTCTGACAGTCTGTGAGTGGCAACTTGACATATACGAAACAAACAAAGTGCCATTTACAAAATCCTGTATCAGCTGATGCACGAACGAACAAAAATTAATATTACGTTGGCTATTCTGAGTGCATTGCCGACGCACGTTCGACCAGCCGAAAATACGCGATAAAAAAGAGTTCCAAGGTTAATTATAATGAATACATTTTATTTTACGTGGTCATAAAACAGTGGTTTTTAGTGTTGAAAACTAAACTTTGTGCTAAAGTAGAAAAGTTATAGGTGTTCAAAATGAAAGTCACATTAAAACGATACATATCCAAATGAAACACTATTTCAAAAACTTTTTTCACATCTTATATCCCCCTCTCCAACACGGCTTTCCTCACGTGTTTGATATTAATTCCAAAAGCATTCAGAAATATTGCATAATATCGTTGGATTATTTTTTCTAATAATCTGACGAAAAATATTTTTAATTCCTTTCGTTCAGAGCCAGTAATCGAACAGTAAATTTCACAAAGACGCTACCTCTTGAGAAAAAAATGTGGCTCAGAGCACGCGCTGAAATGTTGTGCGCAATATCTGCGAGGTTCTTTTCGAAGTATAACAAGCCAGAAGAAAAATCTTTTTGTTTGCTTTATATAATAAATTTACGAACATATACCAATAGTTTTATTTTTTACGAGCTCTACATAATTTTTAAAGTAACATATATTTTGTGTACAGCGTTTACGAACGAACCTACACACGCCCTCCAAACACACTCACCGCCTGCCGCGCCACCCAAGTAGTTCACCAATTGCAGCACGAAGCAGCACCTACTGGACGCACTGATCGTCGCACCCAGTTGATGGCGAATGGATACATAAACGTAATGTAAACATTGGCGCAGCGATCGTCGCACCCAGTTGATGGCGAATGGATACTTAAACGTAATGTAAACATTGGCGCAGAGATCGTCAACTGTCAGTCAAGAATGTGGCCTTCATGTATGGTACAGAGTATATCAGAATCCAGGATGTTATATTGAATAAAAGTAGTTCCTAACAGCACATAAAGTGGAAAATAACACAATACGCATTGACATCATCCCAGTATGAAACAAACAAAAGTCATAAACTGAAAAACAATGTAAGCAAAGGAATCTCATCAGTTTCAATATATAAAAAATAGGTTGTCTCGGATACATTGACAAATATCAATAATGTGGAGGAATTCCACGCTTCCTGAGGCATGTCAAAATTAAGTATTTCTCGAGGTGAATGGTCATCTGTGGTTGTGCACAGTTTGGAATCGCTCATTTGCGGAAGAACTACACATTCTCTATGCAGTTCATGTCAGCTGAAAAAGCTGGCCAGTTCATTCTTCGGATCCCAGCGGGGAATATACTTAACTTTTTGTGAGCTTATAAGGATACCTACAAATTGTTTCTGGCATGTGATGTGTGAAACCCATCTGTGCAGTTTTTCCTTAGAAAGTATGGTGGATTGCTAATACAACCAAATTATTCCCCCTTTGTTTGGATAGTTAAAAAAAAAAAGCACTTTTTTATTTAGTTACTGTACCCATTGACTTCTCTCACGAGTGCGAAGTTATAGTTTTTGTATCAAATTCTTGGTTTCCTTTTACCCCACTTCCACATTTTCTTGTAATTCTGGCTGGCATAAAACTCTTCAATTGTCCCAACTTAAAAAAAAATTTACTGCAAAAAAAGAAAATTAATGCTAATAGCTCTTACAATCTGAAAAATAGCAACCAATTGCTTTAATGTCTCAATTGCTCATAATAATTTAAGCCATTTTGATATATTGGTAAACATTACCTAATCAGGATAACTAGTAGGGTATTTTGAACACTGCATTTAGCGCAATATGGTGCAGTGTACTACTTACTATATCATAAAGGTCGTTGATCAGCTTTTGTTGTCATAATATGGTGAATGGGTGAGAACATGGAATAGTTAAGTCAAAAATTATTTTTAAATCTAGTCATACTGAAAATGTTAAGCTCTGCATGTGTGTCATATTTATTCAGTTCAAGGTTCAGCAAACTTTAAATGTAATATTTTATGCAGTTTTTCTCGGGGAATGGGTGATACGTATGAGATTGGAGATATGTTAAATAAGAAATGTTATAATTTAAAATATATTTGGCATCAAACTGTATCGCCAACCCTTCTAGACTATAAACCTATTGAGTGTGATGCTGGCTTCAGGGGTTTTATTCAGTATGCGGCATTAGTATTTTATTTTGTAGAAATTAGGTTACTGACTAAAATTCAATTATTATGGCTGCAGCACAAAAGTAATGCTTTTATTTTTCTAATAGATCTATACAATTTAAATAAAAAATCTCATCACAAGCAAAGATAAAGGTAAAGTGAGCTGACGAGGGGTGCAAATTTGGACTGGAAAACCTAATAGTCAGGGATTTTTTTTTTTACATAGAATTTGAGTGGCTACCTTGTTATTATTGCTAGTTGATAGTTTCCAAGCAAAAGTTAGTGCAACAGTAATAGTTTAAAAAATATTGTATGNAAAATATATTTGGCATCAAACTGTATCGCCAACCCTTCTAGACTATAAACCTATTGAGTGTGATGCTGGCTTCAGGGGTTTTATTCAGTATGCGGCATTAGTATTTTATTTTGTAGAAATTAGGTTACTGACTAAAATTCAATTATTATGGCTGCAGCACAAAAGTAATGCTTTTATTTTTCTAATAGATCTATACAATTTAAATAAAAAATCTCATCACAAGCAAAGATAAAGGTAAAGTGAGCTGACGAGGGGTGCAAATTTGGACTGGAAAACCTAATAGTCAGGGATTTTTTTTTTTACATAGAATTTGAGTGGCTACCTTGTTATTATTGCTAGTTGATAGTTTCCAAGCAAAAGTTAGTGCAACAGTAATAGTTTAAAAAATATTGTATGATTGAATGTATAAAATACTTAAAATAAAACAATCCTGTTTATGTAGACATAAGGTTTTTTTAAGAAAATTGTCGAAAGAATGTAAACCTGGTGAAGTAGAACAGATTTACAAAACAATAGTTTTTGTGATATAATACAAATGTTATGGCTAGCAAAGGTGTTCAAATGCATCTTGTATAAAAAAAAAACAGCTCAATGTCTCAAGATCATGTCCGGCCATAAGGAAACTTTGCACGTGTTCTCTTTCCTAAGAGTTTTAAGTGGTGACTATAGTGATTTAATACAGCAATTTGTTCAGAAAAGATACATCATAGTCGCTATAGTTTAAAACACTGTTTTACAGAAGAATAAATATCTTAACTAGAGGGCTACTTACTGATTTTTGCTGACTTTGATGATACCATTCAATGGCCACATTTGTTTCAATATCCACATTTATGCATTGGCAATAAAATATAGATTTGCATTTTTTTGTCCCGAGAAAGTATTTACCTTGAAATATTGCACAGTTAAAAAAAAAATTAGAATTCACATAATTGCTTACAATGAGACCTATATAAACTAGGGGAAGCCCATAGTTGGAAACTCTTTAACATACATAATCTTCCCCCCCCCCCCCAGAAAGGTTTCCAAAATGTTCACATGAATGCAGTTCCCTGGATTTCTTATGTTCTCCAGTTTTGCCATAAAATATTTGTAGGTACATACAGTGGTTGATCTATAAAACATTGTGGGGGGGGGAGGGGGCTACTTGAGTGGTTATGTACATTACATTCACACCACGTGCTTACTATTTTAAAGTGCATGTATTAATACAGTATATGTTAGTTTCACAAACAATTCAGTTTAAAATCAAGCTTCCTTAGCCCAGCCTCCCATTGCCTCTACCTCTGAGTGCATGTAAGGCATTTTTTTTATGTGAATAGAAAATTCAGCAAGGTAAATTCGAATGGCAATTGTGACTGGAAGAGAATTGCTTACATTACAGCATTGAATTTCTTATTTTTCCTATGACTATTTGTGGCTTAACTTTTTAAGTAAGTGGCTAAGGTTATGTTAGCCACCAAAAACCTGTTTTAATCAAGTTTAAAATTATTTTTTCTTGCATTCAGGTTGCATTGAGTATAGATCGTGTTCTTAAAGAGTGTGCTGCATTCTTAAATTTATATAGTTAGTACATGTAGAGAAAAAAATTGGGTGTACGAGTTCTTGTTATGATTGTTGAAGCTAATCTGCTTTACAAATGTGCTTGCCACATCATACATTTGTGTTTAAATAANGAGTTCTTGTTATGATTGTTGAAGCTAATCTGCTTTACAAATGTGCTTGCCACATCATACATTTGTGTTTAAATAAGCCAGTTGAATACACAGTTAAGATAATGTCCAGATGTATTAAATGGAGATTAGGTTGTTACATTATAGTTTCAAAGCATTCAACAAAAAATGTCCCTGGCAGATTAGCGACTGTCCTATAGCGTAAATTGTAAACTGCTCTGCTCTTGGACGTGTGCTACCTACCAATAAGTTATGTTCACACACGTGATGCAAGAAACAATTTAAGTACGTCTATTCATAACCACCTCTGCCAATATTTTTTGTTTATTCTTCTGGTGTAAAACTGAGAACAGTAGCTTATCTTCTTGGTTTATGATTTTGTATGTGCAATGAAAATATTGTAGATATTTAAATTGAGAATGTTATATGTCCATTTGTAAGTTAAAATCCATTGTGAAATTTGCAGTCAATTGGTTTAAATCTTATTGTTGTGCAATAAGGTTTGTTCTCAAATAACATGTTGGAATTAAATGTGTAACAAATGGAAGATATTTTACCTTGCATGAACTTTGATATTACGTTATGGCATTTTATTACTAGCCCCTTTTTTTTTANCAAATGGAAGATATTTTACCTTGCATGAACTTTGATATTACGTTATGGCATTTTATTACTAGCCCCTTTTTTTTTAATTGCTGCTTGATTAAATGAGACTGTGAAATTGATGTTCGATATTGATTATAAAAGATTATTCACTTTTTTTTTTANATTGCTGCTTGATTAAATGAGACTGTGAAATTGATGTTCGATATTGATTATAAAAGATTATTCACTTTTTTTTTTAAAGTACCTTGACAATCACAGATGCTGTAAAATATATAATGCAAAAAGAATATGTTCAGCTTACACTGAACTGGTANAAAGTACCTTGACAATCACAGATGCTGTAAAATATATAATGCAAAAAGAATATGTTCAGCTTACACTGAACTGGTATAAAGATATCAGATAGTGAGTGAACAGTTTCACACTGGTAACAGCGACAGTACAAAACTAAACCATCCTAGGGCATTATTATGTAACACAAATAATTGTGTATGTAGACATTTGGCTGAAAAACTTTTAAGACTTGCCTGAAAATTGTTGGATGCAGTTGACTAAGTGTTACATATGGTCGCGTTCACAAGTGATGTAGACCAATAAAATTAGAACATATAAATGGGTAACTGTAATTCATCAAAAATACTAAGTTAGATTAATGTATAAACTACGCGAAAACCAACCAAAGTCGGGATAAAATTGAATAACTTTGATAGGACACCCAGTAAAGAAAAATACGTTAGGATATGGCAGGTGTTGATCAGCTGTTTTTTGACGTAAGTACTAATATTTTGTTGAATCCACTTAACTTACTATACGTGGGTCAGTTNGTGTTGATCAGCTGTTTTTTGACGTAAGTACTAATATTTTGTTGAATCCACTTAACTTACTATACGTGGGTCAGTTTTAAAAAAAATACGTTTGAAATTATGTACATAAGATTGCAGAATCAGTGTTACGTTGTATGCAAACTTGTTTTTAAGTGCAAGCAGCCAACAANTGTTGATCAGCTGTTTTTTGACGTAAGTACTAATATTTTGTTGAATCCACTTAACTTACTATACGTGGGTCAGTTATAAAATGTCCGAACCCCGTCATTTTAAAAAAAATACGTTGGNACGTGGGTCAGTTTTAAAAAAAATACGTTGGAAATTATGTACATAAGATTGCAGAATCAGTGTTACGTTGTATGCAAACTTGTTTTTAAGTGCAAGCAGCCAACAAAGGCCAGATATTCGAGCATGCAAGTACGTACGTAAATCATTAGTAAAAGCGAAACTTTGTTTTAGTTTGTCGGGATTCAGTTCGTATCAATAACACACTACATTTCTTTGCTACACGATTGCTTTTAAGTTTGAAACCACTCTAAGAATGTTTCACGTCCTAATCCCGTGTATTAAGTGCTTGATGTTCGTAACTACAGTTGCAATGCATTATGTAGGTTTCGAAATTATAAATATTATTTGTACCGTAGCGTTAAGTAGCGGTATTGATTGGCGTCTTACGTACGGTCTTGTAAGCTAGCACCGTGACATTGTTTTTTGTACACGTGTCGTGGTGCTATGGCCCCAGCCGGGCACGTCTCGTTACCGATACCATGGACACGGCTGGGGAACGAACTTCAAGGGCAGAAGCTGACAAGTGTCGAGAGGCAGTAGTACGTGGTGCTTATGGGGGTGGCTCACCTCTCCAGGCCCGCACCGCAGCTAGGAACTAAGGACGTCATTGGAAAACACTGGTTTGGTCACGTCATTTGACACGGACCGCGACGAGCCACAGCAGACCCGCGAGCGCCGCACAGCGAACTGAGCACGAGACAAGATGGCGGACCCTGCCGGTGTGGAGCGGAGCTCCTCGCCTCCCCCTATCTCTGCCGACGAGCAGGGGAGCGGACACACGGTGCCTCGCAAGTGATGTTCCTCGCGTCACCCGCGACCGTGTTCACCAGTCTAGAGCACGTTTACGTGCGCAGATGCAACCCCTTTAGAAAAATATTTATTTTAATTTTTATTTACTTTTTCACAGAAACCCTTAGTAAGCAATTTACTCCGTGAATATAGGTGTCGTCATCTGGTACATACACATAAACATCATAGAACAAAATACAATATAAAATAAAACATCTTTTACAACATGATTGTTAGATTCATTCGAAACAGTAACAATCTTAGCTTTGGTCCTAAATGACCAAAAACACCTGTTACAGTTGAATGATGTCGATAATAAAAGGTTAACAAAAGATTATAAGTAGATTNATAATAAAAGGTTAACAAAAGATTATGAGTAGATTTTTTAACTAAAGTTACATAATAATTTACATGATAATTTTATCAGAAACAAATTTGTACTCACGGCCAAAGTTTAAAATAATAAATATCCTTTTCAATTTCGTATTTTCTCTAGACGGTCTGCATGTTTGAAACGATCACTACATAAAAATTTCTAATGTAGTGCAGACTATTTGTAATGAATAGCAATAATATTTTTAATTTAAAAACAAAATTGGTTGAAGTATCCCCTATTGACGGTAACCCCCAATTATCTAACCCTGCGCGCGCTTATGTTACAACGTGGAAGGAGGATCGTGGACGTAATTTTGCTTCGGGATACATTAATATCCACAAAAAAAAATTCCTTTTTTATTTTAACTCGTTTAATGGTAACATATTTTTGTTTCTAACAATTTCACAAGTCAAATTATTATCGCATGCACTAAGCAGTAGACCCACCCCACGACAGTAATAATTTTCAGCTAAGATGGAAGGATACACTATATAGAGTAAAAGAAATAATCAGAACTTTTAAAAAATATCGTTGTGTAAGTTTTATGTTTTTTTATGCAATTAAACAAGGTCGCTTGCGTCTCAGGTACGTTTAGACTGCTTACTGAGAAAAAAAACCATAACTTAAAGTGAGGTAGTGCACGTATCCAGTGCTAGGTTTTTATAAGATAATTAAAAACTCTGGGCGTTTGAGGCTTCGTACGTTCCCTCGAAACGCACCACTTTTTTTTCCCCTCCAGGATTCGCATTTACTACGAAGAACACCTGCCATTCATCAGGTATTGTTATATCCTATCATCCAATGAGTTAGCGTAAGTTTCGCGTGTGTTATTGAATGAAGAAACGTTGCCCACAGAATTCGTGAACTCTCGGCGTAGACGCCCTCCCACAGACAAGGAGTTGCGCGTTGGGCAAGTAGGTTATCGAGTTGGCTACCTTGTTTATAAATGTCAAGGGTCGACAATTCCCCCGTTTTGATTTTAAATTCGCGAAGCAGATGAATACTTTTCGCTTTCGAAATTACACTGGTCATACATATTGCAAGCAGTTATTTATTTTATTGAGTTTTTTTAATTTTAAAATAGATTAAACGTTTTATTCGTTAATTGTCTAGAGGCAGCGTATAGTTAATATTCATCATACTTAAGAAAGACTATGAAATCACATTGCTTTGTAAAGCACCGTGTGACTGAGGTATCCGTGTTCGATGCCACAGGCACGCACGTTAACTGCGTCGACGCCACATTTCAGTGGGGCTTGTAGCGGTGATTTTTTGGCTTAATGACAAGACACAATATATAATATATAGTACAGGGTGTCCACCCACAGGGAAATGTCAGGAAATTTCATGTGACAGGAAAAAGTCAGCTAAAGGCAAGTGATTTTCATTTGGGTCAGGGAAAATGTAAATAATTGCTACTCTGTTAAATTTGTTAGTTGTGCGAACACAGGATAGGTAATGTAATTATGAGCCCATGTGTTTTAAATTTTCAGTTAAGTTNTAAATTTGTTAGTTGTGCGAACACAGGATAGGTAATGTAATTATGAGCCCATGTGTTTTAAATTTTCAGTTAAGTTGGTGAACTGGCAATAATATCTTTGCCAAGTGACATAGCACGTATACGTACAAAATAAATACTTGTGTGTTTGTAATAGGCACTTGTGTGAAGTTAATAGCATGTATCGCGAAAAATATCGATGGGCTGAATAAAATGTTGACCCTGCTTGCTTGGTCTGTTGCAGTGTAATTTTAATTGTACTTCACTGATAGCATAAATATTTGTTCTGTCGGCTGTGGAAACAATATGATATTGGAAGGTATCGGTCCTNATTGTACTTCACTGATAGCATAAATATTTGTTCTGTCGGCTGTGGAAACAATATGATATTGGAAGGTATCGGTCCTGAAAATAGGTCAGGGAAAATGGTAAGATTCTGGAAAACGGAAAAGTCACGGAATGGAATTTCGGTGGACATCCTGTAGTAGTAGTGATATCACAATTTGCATAGTTTAAAGAACAGACGAATTTTAAAGATTGGTAACCAAATTAATGTCGACAGCACAGCTACAANCACAATTTGCATAGTTTAAAGAACAGACGAATTTTAAAGATTGGTAACCAAATTAATGTCGACAGCACAGCTACAACTTATTTCGTTGCACAAAAACTGGTTATATCGAAACATCCATGCATTAATGAAAATGCTACAGGAGACAGCAGGTGTGTGTTCCATACTATTTAATGTGGAGTTGAAAATCTAGAAGATAAAGGGGCGGGGCTCTGTGGGTGCAAACGCCCTTGAGGTTGAACTGCTGTCAATATTTTTGTGCAGGCGTACCAGCACAACAATATTGGCAGCAGCTATTGAATGCAACTTNCACCAGGATCTCCACGCCTTGGGTGAAGGCAGGGAGCCACCCCCTCCACATCCTCCGACGCATTCCATTCCATTCCATTCCTCACGCATCCGCAGTCAGCAGCCCGCAGAATCCAGTGGTGAGGTTCGCTACACCTCCCCGACTTGAACGTTGGTTGGGCTGCCTCACGATGCGCTTCGCCATCTCGTACTGAGCTATCCAGGTCCACGACTACAGCGATGTCGCACCGGTCAGTTGGTCCGCGGACTGGTATTCGAGTATTCCCAGCCACCCCAGGGTGTGGGGATCCCCTATCTGCCACCTGGGATGCGACGTGTTGCGGGATAGTCGTCGCACTCGCAGAAGTCCTCGCCTTCACTGGTCCCAAGGGGCGGGCAGATCTCGGAGAGAGAGAAAGCAGTCACGATCACGATGTTCATCCCACAGCAGCTCGGCTCGTGTAACCCTAGTCTCTCGGGTGTTGGCGCTTTTTATTTACTCATTTTACTTGGAAATGAAAGCATTGGGTTAGAAGTGACGAATAACAAATTCAGTATTTATAATCACGAGGAATGCAATTGTTAAACCGTCTACCTTAACGTAAAAAAATCATGCGAGGTGTTGCAACTTTGTGGTGCCCTTGTGCCTCATTATCTCGTATAGTGTTATCGCGAGATTGTAAGTTGCTGAGCGTTCAGCCTTAATTTGACGGGGTGGGAGGTTGTAGATGTACTAAGGAGGGGAGAAGTTCAGCAAGCAGATTGTGCCTTGCGTGCATAAGACTGCGACACGCTGACGCAGTAGCAAACATGTTTACGCTGAATCCGTTAACCTGCACTGGTTGTTACGACATCTGTAGCTGTGTTATCAATTGGTCCCGTTAAGATGGCAGACATAACCTGTTAATGTAGTAAACTAGGCCTATTAAGTAAAAATATTTACATGGTTTGGTTTACTAGACTTAACAGAAGTATTATATTTTGGTAATATTGTTACAGTCAATAGTGCTGAACAATATATCTCAAACACAAACCGCATATTCAAAATAAACTTACAAATAATCAGCAAAGTAAAATATGTTTTGTGTCAAAAAAGTATTGGGACAGATAACAGCGAATAATGAAAGAAAAAAACCTATTTCTTATCATGATATTAATTTCAATATTTAGTAGGATGTCCTTTATACATTATGACCTCACGAAGGCGATTAGGCACACGGTGAACCAATTTCCTCTTATAACCCACTGAGATGTTAGCCTGTCCTTTGTAAGACACCTTTTCAGATGATGTTCTGATGTTACTAGTATAGACTGGACTCTCCTATTGAGCTCATGCCACAAATTCTCTATTGGATGCAAGCGTGGTGACTGTGGGGGTGGGTGGAACACCACAGCTGCACGACGTCGGCGTTGTGTTTGGGATCATTGTCTTAATAGATAAAACATACATTTGTCCCAAAGTCCTAATTTCCTAGCACTTTCATGGAGATTTCCTTCAGACGGCCAACGTATATTGTTTTGTTCGTGTTCTCTTCACCAAGAACTAATTCTCCTATCCCAGTGGCCGCCATGCACCCCCAGATCATGATACTGCAGCCACCGTGTGTGACTGTAGGTAGGAGATTGTTTGCTTCCGTTTCTGTATTTGGTTTGCGCCAAACCATTGTCCTCCCATCTGAACCAANCAACGTATATTGTTTTGTTCGTGTTCTCTTCACCAAGAACTAATTCTCCTATCCCAGTGGCCGCCATGCACCCCCCAGATCATGATACTGCAGCCACCGTGTGTAACTGTAGGTAGGAGATTGTTTGCTTCCGTTTCTGTATTTGGTTTGTNCAGATCATGATACTGCAGCCACCGTGTGTAACTGTAGGTAGGAGATTGTTTGCTTCCGTTTCTGTATTTGGTTTGTGCCAAACCATTGTCCTCCCATCTGAACCAAAGATGATACATGTGCGCTCATCAGCAAATGTTACGTACTGCCACCTCTCTTTATCTTTACAAATAAATGCTTTTGCGAACCTAATTCTCTTCCTCCTATTTCCTTGGTCGATTATGGCGTTTATCGAGCTGCCCGGCCATTATCCTGCCCTTTTGATAACATTTCTTATTGTCTGAGGATGTAGCTTTTTGCCCGTGCTTTCGTACACCTCGGCGCGTAATTTCGGAACACTTAACCTGGGATTCTTCTTCACACTCCTGACTATCCGTGTCTTCGCGAGCTGTAAATGCTCTTGGACGGCCAGGTTGCGGAATTAAATCAATTCGATCCTCATCTCTGTATCTCTTGATTATATTTCTCACTACTTTTCTTAATTTGAAGTATTTCAGCTTTTTCTCTGCAGCTTTAACTTTCTCGTTATTGAAGATATAAAGTTGCCTTTGCTCGAACGAAGTACTCTTACCTCTTCGCTCCATTTGGCTAGCGAACCGCTCTTGTTTACGACGAAGGCAAGACTGCTGGATTCCAGCCTTATATTTACGCAGTTCAAGTCGTATGGAAGAGAGATATATAACCACTGTCCCGATCTTTTTTTGGCTTGTTAATTGTGTAGGCTTTCAATATTTTTCACTTAATAGGCGTAGTTTAACTATATGAACAGGTTATGGCTGTATTTATGGTAACAGTCTGTACTAATAAACACCTAGAACAATTTATTCCAGTTTTATGTACGAAAGAGCTGCAGATTAAAGTAGAAACATGAACTAGTATTTACTGTCCCAATATTATTTTTATTCACCAAGTTTTTTGCAGAACTCATCTCGTTACTCCTCCAGCTGCTGATTGTGCGCAGATTAATGTTAATTTTTATTGTTACAAAAAAAATTAATTTCAATGTCTTAATTAAATAAGAGTTAATATTAATTTTTAATTTATTCATAAGCAAACCACAAAAGAAATATACTTGATATTTACAGCCATTTTGTACATAATTGTTGGCATCTAGAAATTAATACAATTTGATAGTTAAAAAATTACTCTTTATAAAGTTTATCAGCGCCTATTAATATTCTTCTATATCTCTTCCATTCAGTCCCGCCTTGTTTCAGACCAGGTATCATCAGTCTTTCCTGTCCAGTGTGTTCCGGAGCGCCCCGAAAGCTCCTTCCTATACACAGTAGTTCCCACTCGTCGGGTACCTCGCCTCGCGCCTTCTCGTCCACCGCAGTCTCTCTCTTTCACACACCCTCGTTCGCAAGGGTCCTTTTCTTTTAAGTCCCTCGATGCCCCGATCCTCGCTAGACACTTGTCGCACTGAAGCCAGGTGGCTATCACAGACTGCCGACCCTCCGGCTGCGGCCGTATTTATATTGAAGGTGCTCTGACCCAGAACCTTCTTCACGTGTAGGGTTGCGCCGAGGGAGGTGATGACCAGAAGGGTCGTGCACATGCTTTCAAAAGTCGTCGGCTCCTCCAGCAAGGTGGCGCAGTGACGACAGCCCAAGTCATCTGTCAATTATTTCTCCCGACGTCCGTCGACGTGGCGGTGTCTGGGTGTCTGCGGAAGAGGCGGGTAGTGGTGAATAATCCCCCACCGCGTCTAGACTGGCTACGCGTAACAGTGTGTAAAATGGGCAGGTGTTCCTAAGTGTTTGCAAAGAAGAGCGCACAAGGTCGAAAACACGCTTATCTGCTGCTCTAACGAACGAAAAATATCACGGGAATACCATACCGGTTGTGTGTCTACTCTGCGCTTCCAAGTTTCTGTTAATAAAATTAGCTATCGTAAAGTACACCATGACTGTATTGTTTAATTGTTTAGAAAGTGGTTTCATGCTACGTGCTTCCTCTTTATGCAATTCCTTAGCAGTTACAAAAATAAGGTAGTCAAGTTAGCGAGTTACGACGGAAATACACAGCCAAATAAACAGTGTATGGTTCCCGTTTGTGCTTTAAATTCTTGACCAGAGCTTGAGTGAAGCGGTTTTACTTCACCACAGGACGTACGTGTGCCCACGATCATCCGTGGCCCAGAGCCACAACTAAACATTAAATGTGTGATTAAGTTTCGCAAAGAGCAGATGCGACTAAGAGCAGATGCGACTAAGAGCAGCTTGCAACTTAGATTAAGTTTAAGAGAGACAAAAAATATCAAACCTATTTTTTTCTGAGAGAGCTGTGAACTCCCTTTCATTTATGAATAATATTAATGAAACCAGAGAAAATATGGGTGTGTTGGTAATGCCTAGTAAGAAATAGTTTATGCAAAATGTCGTTAAACTAAGTGCGCACGAATGCGGTGCCTTGACCCTTAGATGCAATTTCCTAGGCTTTGTTTGCACACTGCGGAGGAATATCGTGGGAACTTCGCAGGACTTCAGAAACGTTGGAAGTAGTCGTGAATGGAGTATCTAGTATCAAAATATTGTATTATTGTAGTCCATATAATCCACTTCACGTAGCACTTTTTTTTTTAATCTGTTAAAAAATTTAGCCTTGCAATTTGGTACCGTTTCAGAACTAGAAGAATCCACCAAAAAGTGTGAAAGCAGGTATTAGCGGAAATTGAATAATTGGTATTAAGCTCACGGATCATTTTTCCATGGTGAATACACAAAGGAACATTACATTGACACATTCGTGAAAAGTCTTTCTGTCCTTATTTGGGTGGGCAAATAGAGTATCTTTTTTACTTTAGATTAGGTGACTGGAGTTATTTGTCCCTTATGAAAGGTTGACGTATTTCTTTTTCAATTCGTAGAACGATTTGTATAAATTTTATGCACAGACTTTTCAGTTTAAGAGCCTGCAATCTTAGACGCATGCTTTCATCAGCCAGTTGTCTTCTCAGTTGAATGAGAATTTNCTTTTCAGTTTAAGAGCCTGCAATCTTAGACGCATGCTTTCATCAGCCAGTTGTCTTCTCAGTTGAATGAGAATTTCTTCTGTCGAATTCATCTGTATATTTCTGATGAAAAGAACGTGCATTTACATAAGCAATAATATCTAGCAGAGCGCAACAACGGTCATTGGTCATCGGCGAGTGCGACGCCCAGTGGGAAGATGACACACCTAGTGCATTCACGCCTCCCGTCGTACAACCTTGGTTGTAGTACACAACTGCTACTCCCCAGTTTCTTGGCTATGATGCATCGTAGAAATCGAATTCACGACATTTTTGGGGGAACAAAGGAAACTATTGTGGTTCTTCCACAGAAACAATACACATAAGATGACACATCTCTTCCTTTTGAGTTAATAAATGCTACATGTAGTTCATAGTTCATTTTTTTTTCTGGTCCCCACGTAGGTGAGGTTCAGTAAAGCGGGATCGTATGTGATTAGCGACTGTAAAAAAATGCATATGTGATCCTGGGATTTCTCCACCATAATGTTTTTATGTGTAATACGGGGTACAAATGCACGTACGCGTGCGTGGTTGCATTATAAAAATTTATATAATTACCTAGCATAAAAAAAATGTATACATTTTTTTTAGCCAATTAGTGTAAGGTTCTCTACGAGATGACATATGAAATCGATTGTCACGTGTTTTTAAGTACATATTTTATTTTTAATATAGCCATTATTTAACAATTTTTCAATGTGTTTTCTTACATAAAACGTAAAGGGCCTGCATTTAAAATCAGCCAGGATACAAATTTCGAGACGTTACATATTGCAAATATTTTTAAGCTCTTCATCAGGATTTACAGAATCAGCATTTGTTTTGCCTGAAAGCAACTGCAACAAGAGCACGTTCATAAATACTAAAATTTGTTGACAATCATTGCAATTTCATTTTTTTCGACGTACTGTACTTAAAAAAAATACTTTGTTAGTCCCACTTATTTCACCTAATATTAATTTCCGCTAATGCATATAATCGTCGCCTCCTGTAAAATTTATTCAAGCGACGCCTGATTGTATCAACACTACTAGAGTTGTTTTTGAGTACGAAAGATCTGCAGATAAATGGGCAGTGACATACTAATTAAGTTGCACAAATAAAATAAAAAATTGACAACGTAAACATTGCCGTGGGTTATCGCTTGGTATACAGGCCNCTAATTAAGTTGCACAAATAAAATAAAAAATTGACAACGTAAACATTGCCGTGGGTTATCGCTTGGTATACAGGCATACAGTATGCAATAACCAAATACCAGTTAATGCATTTTTGAGAAATGTTAAAAATATGCAAATATTTCTTTGTATTAAAATTTTTTTTTATATATGTGGTATGCTATTTAGTGATTACGTGCGTGTCGCGTGGTAGTCTACATCGTTAGTTTACTTTGTATATTTTTTCATTTGTACAATGTAGTATCTGTTACTATGGCTGCACCAAAACAGGAGCATTTTGAATTTTACATCAAATTATTCAAAAAACATAAATTGTAAAAAAAAAAAAATGTTATTCTAGGAAAATAGAATCACTTATGTGTACAAGTTGAACAATGTTTGGTACAGATATAAAATTATTAATATTTTTGGAATCCGACACCCGTAACATTATTATTTGCTGCCTGATGTGTGGTATTTCCATAGTTTCAGAATTTGTATTATAGTTTAGGAAGTGGGCTAGAATTATTTTACAGTGTGGTTATCATCCACACTAGCAAATCACACAAGACATTTAAATGATGTTGCTGCCGTTCCACACGTATTCACGTCGACTTCAATTTTCACAGTCCAGATTGTATACGCGTTTCGCATTTAACTGATGTCAAACGTTCGATCGAAACGTATTATCGTTCCTAATCTAAAGTAATGACAGATTAAAGTTGGCCTGGCAACTGTCAGTCGCCCGTCCGTGCGGCGGTCACGTGATCTTCAACCAATCGCGGGGTAACTTTTTTGTCTATTCGTCCATCCGTCAAACATTTACCAAACTGTAACTTTCGCCACCACCTTCTGGCGACATTTCTTAAACGTGAATACGCACTTTGAAATAGAATACAAGGTGGAATTTGAAATAAAAAAATATTCAGTATAAATTCTTATTACGAGAAAAAGTTATTTCTCTACAATATTTCCCTTTTGAAAATGTATTTTCAACCAAAATACACCAATCTCCAACTAAAGAAATATCACGATTTTAAGTGTCGCGGAATTTTGCCGTACAGAAGGATTGACGGACGTTGGATTGTTGTGAATCACTTTCAACCGAAGGATGACGACTGAAGGATGCGAAGGATGGTTGAGGGGGTCCTTAGTAGGCAGTTGAAACTGGACTCGGCCCCCACTCTGTGCGGCTAGTTCTGGTTTTGCCCTGTGTCCTATTTCGTGTTTGTGTGGGGTGTTGGGCTTTCACGTCCAGTTCGCGGAGGAGACAAGATATATATCACTGTCTGCCGTAACGAATTCCTTCTGGCGCCAGAGCAGTTCGCTGCCAATTTTAGTGGCTTGATTTATTGGTGTCTAATTTGTTTGAAACCTGGGGATAGTGCGTTGGCGCCCTGAAATACGAAACCCCGGAATAAATCTGAAATGTTGAAAGATTATTTTATAATGTTTTGTATTTTTCTGCTATAAATAAGAACGTATTAAAGCCAAGAAAGTTTGCAAATTGTTCGTAAGTTCGGTAAATAAAGCAGCACGAAAGCGACGTTATTGGCTCGGTCGAAATGGTTCCAGAAAGTATACTGTAAGATGTTTTAAAATTTGTACACAGGCTTGTGTTAAGTTTGTGCTCTTTTCGTGAGGGTACATATTTATGTGTATGTTCAGTTCTGTCTCCTATAAACGTGAATTTCAGGTGCGACGCAATGCATTTGACGTGTAAAGAAAAAAAAAGGTTGGGGGGGGGGAGACCTTCTGTAACTCTTATTAGCTTTAAAATACATCGGAGTAACTACAACATGCATTATGTACGTTTTGCTAGACTGAACTCAGTACTTGCTGATGTTATTAGATTCCGTATGGGATCAGTGGGAGTGTTTCCTAGATTGGCTACAGAGATAAATAAGAACGGTGCAAACAGTCGAGCCTCAAAATAAATACTTTTAATTCCATAGCGCACATACATTTTCGAAAGTAAATCGGGCGTAAGTTTTTAATAAAAACAAAAACTGAACAATTTAGGATGACTGCCATTTCGCCTCTTTTTTACCATGCTGTGCTTACATTCAATTTGCTTGTATCTCAGGTTGCGAATCGTCTGTTAAATTTGCTTACTGTACATGGCAAGTTCCGAGCTATATTCTTGAAGTATTCTGAACTCTTCAATAGATCGTGAGTTGTACTATAACAATGTATTATTTACCGCTTAGATTGCCGCCTGCCTAGGATGCCAAATGATGTGCAAAGCATTTGTTAAATGTATTTTGCGTAAAAAAATGTTTAAACCAATTTTAAGTGGTCTGATTATAAATTGCTTTTAATGAATATCCTACGACCACGCCTACTCTAGTTTATCTGCTTTTCTNTCCGTGGCCCAGAGCCACAACTAAACATTAAATGTGTGATTAAGTTTCGCAAAGAGCAGATGCGACTAAGAGCAGATGCGACTAAGAGCAGCTTGCAACTTAGATTAAGTTTAAGAGAGACAAAAAATATCAAACCTATTTTTNAAGAGCAGATGCGACTAAGAGCAGCTTGCAACTTAGATTAAGTTTAAGAGAGACAAAAAATATCAAACCTATTTTTTTCTGAGAGAGCTGTGAACTCCCTTTCATTTATGAATAATATTAATGAAACCAGAGAAAATATGGGTGTGTTGGTAATGCCTAGTAAGAAATAGTTNCCCTTTCATTTATGAATAATATTAATGAAACCAGAGAAAATATGGGTGTGTTGGTAATGCCTAGTAAGAAATAGTTCTTATGCAAAATGTCGTTAAACTAAGTGCGCACGAATGCGGTGCCTTGACCCTTTTATGCAATTTCCTTGGCTTGGTTAGGCTTTGTTTGCACACCGCGGAGGAATATCCTGGGAACTTCGCAGGACTTAAGAAACGTTGGAAGTAGTCGTGAATGGAGTATCTAGTATCAAAATATTGTAGTTCATATAATCCACTTCACGTAACACTTTTTTTTTTAATCTGTTTAAAAATTTAGTCTTGCAATTTGGTACCGTTTCAGAACTTGAAGAATCCATGGTTTATTTTTTTGGAGATTATAGAGACCACAGTCTTCACCAAAAAGTGTGAAAGCAGGTATTAGCGGAAATTGAATAATTGGTATTAAGCTCACGGATCATTTTTCCATGCTGAATACACAAAGGAACATTACATTGACACATTCGTGAAAAGTCTTTGTGTCCTTATTTGGGTGGGCAAATAGAGTATATTTTTTACTTTAGATTAGGTGACTGGAGTTATTTGTCCCTTATGAAAGGTTGGCGTATTTCTTTTTCAATTCCTAGAACGATTTGTATAAATTTTATGCACAGGCTTTTCAGTTTAAGAGCCTGCAATCTTAGACGCATGCTTTCATCAGCCAGTTGTCTTCTCAGTTGAATGAGAATTTCTTTTGTCGAATTCATCTGTATATTTCTGATGAAAAGAACGTGCATTTACATAAGCAATAATATCTAGCAGAGCGCAACAACGGTCATTGGTCATCGGCGAGTGCGACGCCCAGTGGGAAGATGACACACCTAGTGCATTCACGCCTCCCGTCGTACAACCTTGGTTGTAGTACACAACTGCTACTCCCCAGTTTCTTGGCTATGATGCATCGTAGAAATCGAATTCACGACATTTTTGGGGGAACAAAGGAAACTATTGTGGTTCTTCCACAGAAACAATACACATAAGATGACACATCTCTTCCTTTTGAGTTAATAAATGCTACATGTAGTTCATAGTTCATTTTTTTTTCTGGTCCCCACGTAGGTGAGGTTCAGTAAAGCGGGATCGTATGTGATTAGCGACTGTAAAAAAATGCATATGTGATCCTGGGATTTCTCCACCATAATGTTTTTATGTGTAATACGGGGTACAAATGCACGTACGCGTGCGTGGTTGCATTATAAAAATTTATATAATTACCTAGCATAAAAAAAATGTATACATTTTTTTTAGCCAATTAGTGTAAGGTTCTCTACGAGATGACATATGAAATCGATTGTCACGTGTTTTTAAGTACATATTTTATTTTTAATATAGCCATTATTTAACAATTTTTCAATGTGTTTTCTTACATAAAACGTAAAGGGCCTGCATTTAAAATCAGCCAGGATACAAATTTCGAGACGTTACATATTGCAAATATTTTTAAGCTCTTCATCAGGATTTACAGAATCAGCATTTGTTTTGCCTGAAAGCAACTGCAACAAGAGCACGTTCATAAATACTAAAATTTGTTGACAATCATTGCAATTTCATTTTTTTCGACGTACTGTACTTAAAAAAAATACTTTGTTAGTCCCACTTATTTCACCTAATATTAATTTCCGCTAATGCATATAATCGTCGCCTCCTGTAAAATTTATTCAAGCGACGCCTGATTGTATCAACACTACTAGAGTTGTTTTTGAGTACGAAAGATCTGCAGATAAATGGGCAGTGACATACTAATTAAGTTGCACAAATAAAATAAAAAATTGACAACGTAAACATTGCCGTGGGTTATCGCTTGGTATACAGGCCTACAGTATGCAATAACCAAATACCAGTTAATGCATTTTTGAGAAATGTTAAAAATATGCAAATATTTCTTTGTATAAAAATTTTTTTTTATATATGTGGTATGCTATTTAGTGATTACGTGCGTGTCGCGTGGTAGTCTACATCGTTAGTTTACTTTGTATATTTTTTCATTTGTACAATGTAGTATCTGTTACTATGGCTGCAGCAAAACAGGAGCATTTTGAATTTTACATCAAATTATTCAAAAAACATAAATTGTAAAAAAAAAAATGTTATTCTAGGAAAATAGAATCACTTATGTGTACAAGTTGAACAATGTTTGGTACAGATATAAAATTATTAATATTTTTGGAATCCGACACCCGTAACATTATTATTTGCTGCCTGATGTGTGGTATTTCCATAGTTTCAGAATTTGTATTATAGTTTAGGAAGTGGGCTAGAATTATTTTACAGTGTGGTCGTCATCCACACTAGCAAATCACACAAGACATTTAAATGATGTTGCTGCCGTTCCACACGTATTCACGTCGACTTCAATTTTCACAGTCCAGATTGTATACGCGTTTCGCATTTAACTGATGTCAAACGTTCGATCGAAACGTATTATCGTTCCTAATCTAAAGTAATGACAGATTAAAGTTGGCCTGGCAACCGTCAGTCGCCCGTCCCTGCGGCGGTCACGTGATCTTCAACCAATCGCGGGGTAACTTTTTTGTCTATTCGTCCATCCGTCAAATATTTACCAAACTGTAACTTTCGCCACCACCTTCTGGCGACATTTCTTAAACGTGAATACGCACTTTGAAATAAAATACAAGGTGGAATTTGAAATAAAAAAATATTCAGTATAAATTCTTATTACGAGAAAAAGTTATTTCTCTACAATATTTCCCTTTTGAAAATGTATTTTCAACCAAAATACACCAATCTCCAACTAAAGAAATATCACGACTTTAGGTGTCGCGGAATTTTGCCGTACAGAAGGATTGACGGACGTTGGATTGTTGTGAATCACTTTCAACCGACGGATGACGACTGAAGGATGCGAAGGATGGTTGAGGGGGTCCTTAGTAGGCAGTTGAAACTGGACTCGGCCCCCATTCTGTGCGGCTAGTTCTGGTTTTGCCCTGTGTCCTATTTCGTGTTTGTGTGGGGTGTTGGGCTTTCACGTCCAGTACGCGGAGGAGACAAGATATATATCACTGTCTGCCGTAACGAATTCCTTCTGGCGCCAGAGCAGTTCGCTGCCAATTTTAGTGGCTTGATTTATTGGTGTCTAATTTGTTTGAAACCTGGGGATAGTGCGTTGGCGCCCTGAAATACGAAACCCCGGAATGAATCTGAACTGTTGAAAGATTATTTTATAATGTTTTGTATTTTTCTGCTATAAATAAGAACGTATCAAAGCCAAAAGTTTGCAAATTGTTTGTAAGTTCGGTAAATAAAGCAGCACGAAAGCGACGTTATTGGCTCGGTCGAAATGGTTCCAGAAAGTATACTGTGAGATGTTTTAAAATTTGTACACAGGCTTGTGTTAAGTTTGTGCTCTTTTCGTGAGGGTACATATTTACGTGTATGTTCAGTTCTGTCTCCTATAAACGTGAATATCAGGTGCGACGCAATGCATTTCACGTGTAAAGAAAAAAAAGGTGGGGGGGGGAGACCTTCTGTAACTCTTATTAGCTTTAAAATATATCGTTAGCTTTAAAATACATCGGAGTAACTACAACATGCATTATGTACGTTTTGCTAGACTGAACTCAGTACTTGCTGATTTTATTAGATTCCGTATGGGATCAGTGGGAGTGTTTCCTGGATTGGCTACAGAGATAAATAAGAGTGGTGCAAACAGTCGAACCTCAAAATAAATACTTTTAATTCCATAGCGCACATAAATTTTCGAAAGTAAATCGGGCGTAAGTTTTTAATAAAAACAAAAACTGAACAATTTAGGATGACTGCCATTTCGCCTCTTTTTTACCATGCTGTGCTTACATTCAATTTGCTTGTATCTCAGGTTGCGAATCGTCGGTTAAATTTGCTTACTGTACATGGCAAGTTCCGAGCTATATTCTTGAAGTATTCTGAACTCTTCAATATATCGTGAGTTGTACTATAACAATGTATTATTTACCGCTTAAATTGCCGCCTGCCTAGGATGCCAAATGATGTGCAAAACATTTGTTAAATGTATTTTGCGTAAAAAAATGTTTAAACCATTTTTAAGTGGTCTGATTATAAATTGCTTTTAATGAATATCCTACGACCACGCCTACTCTGGTTTATCTGCTTTTCTTTTTTCCTCCCAGAGAGTGGAAATGACTTGGGCGATTTCATTTGTCTTTCGGTGTGTATATAAGAACCACGGCGGAGGATCTGTAAACTAGTGCAAGAATGTGAAGCGCGCTATCTTTATTGTCACGCCATAAAATATGTTCGTCGCTAAATCTCGGCCCGCGTTGGTGACGAAAGAGTGAACGCTAGTTCCGTGATGCTCGTGTAGGCAGTGCGATATTTAATCCGCTTGCTTTTGTTGCGCTTGAACGTGCAAAATACATCCATTCAGTAGATCTTCGCGACATTCTAAATTAGGGAGAAGAGTGTGTGATGACCGGGCTCTAGGCTTTCGGCGTCTAAGTTACGAAACTAGGCGTCTTGACTTTCGGAATACTGGCACATTAACACGCGTAAACGATTCCACAATATGACCACAAAAATAATGTCCATTGTCCAGCATTTAGTTTTTGGCATTCTTTTTTCCCAGATACGTCTTAAGTAGGAATAAGAGCATATTCTCAAAATTATTAACAAATTCAAAAATGCCTGTAAAGTACTTCGAAAAGTATTTCCTTATGAAACACAAAGTGTGGATAAACTAGCGCGCAGATTATCCATATCGAGAAGTAGGCACGAAAAATTTTGTTTTTCTCGCAGTCTGTGGTTGTTTTTTCTCTGGACTTTTTAGTTTGTAGTTGCGTATCTGCATTTTGACTTAAATCTTGTAACGAGCTTATATGATGGTCAAATCGCTTAAGTTTCTTCAGACGATAGGCAACCGAACAGTTATTACCCGGAGTACACTTTGTCAAGACAATTTGCTTATTACTTGGCTAGATTTCACTCAGTAGTGTATGTGTGAACGAGGCTTCTCTGAACTAGTAATCCGCCTCTGTGAGTTGGACGTAGCCAGGCTAGCGTGTACGTTTCGCCGTTTACGCTGCACTCTTGCGATTCGCCAAGATCTTAGTTTAGTTTCGATCATGCTCGATGAGTCCCGTAGAATGTTAAAGCACGCCGCTCGGCTCGCAGTTGCGTGTGCGCTGGTAGGACTCCTGGCCGCGACCCAGTCCAGCTAGCTCTCTTCGGTCGCGCGACTTGATGGTACCGTCAAGGCGGCGACCGACTTGTAAAACAATGTCGTAAGCTATGTGACGCGAACATTCGGTAGTCAGTGCCGATAAGCGAGCGACGAACCGAGCCGCTCAAGTCGAGCAATCGTGCTCCACTTTACTGTCGGTGTTTTCACGAACACCTATGATTGTTACATTACAAGCCGGCGCATGTGGACACGTTAGCTACGAACGTACTTAATATAGGCTGTGCACGGCAAAGTGAGCACTTTTGAGACCTTAGTGACTTTTTTCTTTCGGCCATGTTTTATCCTTTAAGCGCCTTTTTAAATAAATATTGTTATGTAGGTAATAAACACAGTGAATATATTCCACCGCACTCGGAAGTTCATGTCTAAGACTGAAATAAAATATATTTATTGACTATTATTTCAAATAAGAGGGCTTTCAAAAGTGCTCACTTAACCGTGATTGACTTATACATCCGATCCTCTTGTATTAGTCATTCTGCCTTCTAAAAGTGTGTGTGTACTGTCTGTGGTTATCGTTTGTAAGCGTACGTAAAAGCTGAAAATAACATATTACGCAATTTACAGGTTGTAGTTATAAACAATAGAGTGGCCTCAAGGATAGATTTTATATTTTATTAAGTAATATAACAAAAAATAAATAAAAATGAGACTGTCTTGTGGGATTCTCAGGTTCTACAGCATACGAATAAATAAAACAAAGTTATTGGCGCTTATTTTTGAAATAGATTAGTCTGCAACCATGCACGGTTTTTGTTTTTTATTCTTTGACGTATAATGTAATTATTCCGCATTGCAATAACAGCAGCACTCGCGATTTGTAGGTCCAGCGTCCCTGAACCGACTGACCGGAAAGTGCAGCACTGTTGCGTCTGTGGTTGAGCCAAGCATTTGAAGTGAGCAATCGCAGAGCCAAAAATAATGCGATGCTCGCCATGTGCATTACAACATTATGTCAAGTCAGTCGCCGCCCTAACAGCCCGGCCCACGTGGACGTACAGGCGAAGCCAGAGAGGTGCGCGGGCGTGCGGCTGCACCCTCATTGGCGTTGAATATGGAAACATTTTTGAACTCGTGTGTAAGGAAACCGTTATGTAAATATTACTGAAATAAAATAACAAATTTACCAAGGAAGTATATCAGATCAATTTATGGTAGAAAAGTTCAGTTACAGCCTCTCGGCACTTTGTCTGTATTAGCTCACTGAAACGACAAATTTGTCAAGTTAGCATTCACGTTTTCAGAACTTTGGCATTGCTACAGTGTGCACGTGTAAGCTGAAATTTCGCCGGATCCAAGAAACGTTCCCAGCTATAACTGGTTCACGCCAACTTGAATACTAAGTGATCAACCTTCGAAAAAATATACGCACCTACTCTATGTTAAAAAACAATGTCGTGTTTGCAGCAAATAAGGAAAGGCAGTTTCATATTTTAACGCAATATTTGTCTTTGTGATTCCTTGTTTTATACGCATGGAAGAAATTATTGGTGTAGTAATGACATTTTCATTTATAACAAACAATACCTCATTGGTTGTCAGTTGCCGCGTTGATACCAGTTACTGGGCCTATGACACAATGTTTATTATTTGCTAGTGACGAAAGACTACACGATATGAACTCCCTCGTTTTGAAAACTGGTGTACTACTTTGTGAACAAGCTGGTGTGGGGCCCGCTAAATGGACATCGTCTGCAGAAGCGACAAGGCGTGTCGGCTGTTTCCATGTAAACTTACTCTGTTGCTGATTGGCCGAGTGTGTTTCTCTTAATGTGCAGGGCTTCTTGGTCAGTCATTTTGTGTGCGGTTTCCGGTTTATTGGTTCGGCTAGCTTGCGCTAGGTTGGCTGGTCTGCTTTGGTTGCCGGATGACCTAGTGCCATGTTGTAAAGGCGTTGGGCCGTTTTGTCGAGGTGTGTAGTCGAGAATTTTGCGAAGCTCGACAGTTCCACTTCTGTACGTCGATTTACTCTGTGCTGCAGCGTTGCCAACAGACGGGATGGCGGGGCGATGCGTGGTGGGTCGCCAACAGCAGTCCCGTGGCGCGCTGCCGGACGAGGTAGAATGAATAAATGGAGACGTTCGTATTTTGCCAGCAACTCTGNCAACAGCAGTCCCGTGGTGCACTGCCGGACGAGGTAGAATGAATAAATGGAGACGTTCGTATTTTGCCAGCAACTCTGGTGCCAAAACTCCTGCAGCAGCAGGCTGCGTTGCGTAATCCAGCAGCTTCGTACTCCCGCGGGTTTTTTTATTTTTTTTTTATTTTTAACTATTCTACTTGTTAGCCATCCCGATTAACACTGGCCTCAGTTATTAAAGTTACGTTACGTTAATGTTTGCAAGAAAGTTATTAAGAAAATTATCAGTTATGGCCATGGCTAGTATGTTACTGTGTAAGGTTTTTAATTAAGCTAAACTAATATTATTATTAAACTTAACTTAGGGAAATTTGGAAATCTTTATTGGTATTTAGGGACTTGAGTTTGGTTTTTATTTCGGGGAAAAAGGGGAGGACCCCCTGTAAAAAACCCCTATTGTATTGGCTTTTTAGTTATTTTAATTGGAGTCGCTGAGGGCGCATATTGTCTCCATTATTATGGAGAAACGTTCGGCTGGGGAGTTTGCTGATTTGAGTTTGAGATTTGCGGCTCTGATGTGTGGTAGAACTGGTTGAAGGTAGTCCATGAATGTCCGGATCTCTGCAATGGCTGCGAAGAGTTCTGTGGAGTTCTGGTGTACTTGGTTGTTTGGAGGTAAAGGTTGATGTGGTGGTGCTTCATTTCTGGAGTTGAAAATTTGCCTGTGGGCGATGAGGTGTTGTGGTGTTGGGGCTTGAGACTTGCGGGGCTTTGGGGGTTTTGGTGCGACGATCTTGTATGGTTTCTGCAGCTGGTGGATTGTTGTTGTGGGAGTTGGGGCTGTGGTTGCTCTATTCGGTGGCAGGGGAAAATTGCTGTCGGTGATTGCTGGTGGTGGTGGTGGTGAGGTTTTCCATGGCGATACAATTTCGTTTCTTTTCTTGAGGAGTTCCATGTGCCTTTGTTTGATGGGGCATTCCTTAGTTCCTCCTTCATGGCTCTCGGCGCAGTTTGGACATTTTGCTGGTATTTCTGTTTTCGTACACTCTTCAGTGTTGTGTTCTCCTGAACAGTGGTTGCATTTTGGGGTACGGTGGCACTGGGAGGTTACATGACCGTAACAACAGCATGTTCGGCATCTCTTGGGGGTTGTTTGCTGGTATTCGTTGACTTTTACAATGAAATATAGGATGTGCTGGACACTCCTCATCTGTTTCTCCTGCGCTGGGCTGGGGAGAATGACCAAGATGGGAGGCGAGTAGTATTGTGGGCGCTCGATGGTCGGGTCGCCCATGATTCTGATTTCTTTTGTTGCGATGCCTTGCTCCTCTAAGTCTTGCTTAATTTCCGTTACTTGGGTGTCAGCTGGCAGACCACGTACTACGAGGCGGACTTCTCCATTAACGTTCGGTGGGTTGTATGTGTATGGTTCCATTCCCATGACAATTAAGTTTTGTAGGAGAGTTGCGTGGGTTTTTAGAGCCTGCACGTCGCGACGTCGCGACGCCTATTCACGATGCACTATGATCACGGGAACGCTAGGTAACATTGTAATAATGGTATCATGAGTATATGCCATTCACTGTTACTTCCAACTTTCCTGAAGCCCTGCCAAAGTTCTACTTTCAGACTATTCCCCCGCCTCGTGCAAATAAAGCTCAACTAGTCTGGGAAAGTACACCAGAAGGGGATTACCAACACACCTATTTTCTCACTTTTCGTTCATATTAATTATAAATTAAATATTACAACTTTTATAAATAAAATACAAGTAAAAGTTTTATTTAACCAAAAGAATGATACTTAGTGTTAACAGAAGTATTAAACTCTTGAGAAGCGTGATATATTTAGGAAACAACCAGACACGTCGTAACGTCATACATGAGGTGATTTATCAAAGGTTTGATTCAAAAAGTGTGAAGAAGCCGTGAATAGACTATAGTCAGAACATTTCAAGTCGTCGATATTACAATCACTGTTGTCTTAATCTTTGCCACGGAATTTGCCTTTCAGATAACTGTCCGAGGATGGGCGCGCCAGTAGTGAATTGATTAATTGCTTGGAGTAATTTCTGTGGTACTAGGAATAAACAGCGTCGACCGCAAGAACAACATGAGGCTATTTGACACTGCCATCTGTAATAAGTCCACACTGTGGCATAGTTTGTACTTTCAACATTGTGTCGTTATTTCTTCCCCACAGTGATTATAAGGCTTGTAAAGAGGGCGTTGTCACTTTGTTTACTGTTTGTTCCTTAACTTACTGGTGACTTTTTCCTCCTGTTTCGTACAGACCTACATTTGCTGCGCACATTATTTCACAGAACCTATTACTTCACTGTCTACTGTACGTCATGGTGCACGTTCACGTTTTAATGACGATGTTCCTTCAGGTTGACAGCCAACACTGCCGCTGCGCCCTCCGCGCGCGCGAGCCATCACTTGCGTCACGAATGTGGCGGTTGTTTTGCGTAATCAATCCCGTGGTGCTTACAGCGCAAACCTTGACGCCTCGTAGTGTCGTCACCTTTCGGCGTCCCCGACCTTTAAGTTCATTACTTGGAAATACTCTCTCCCGCCCACGTATTTTTTTTTCTTTTGACCTTGTGTAATTCTTTCCTGAAATCAGAATAACACTAAATCAATTGCCGAGACATTTTATTGCCGCATTCTGCTTATGCTGGAGTNCCACGTATTTTTTTTTCTTTTGACCTTGTGTAATTCTTTCCTGAAATCAGAATAACACTAAATCAATTGCCGAGACATTTTATTGCCGCATTCTGCTTATGCTGGAGTTTTAAGATAGGAGGAAATTATTGTCGCTATATTAACTAAAGCCCTTACTCTAAAAAAAAAAATTCAAAAAAATTTAATTAAGCGTGAATGTATAGTCAGTCATCATACTTGTGTGTGTGAGGACTGTAGTTGTCCGTAGCATTTGTCGTCTTCAGCCTTACTTTCGTGTGATAGTATAAGTTTGTATGTCTACGTGTTGGTTTCTTTTCTTTCGCGCTGCGATTATTAATATTTCAATCTTTGATGTCTTGATCCTTCATAATTCCGTAGACACTGCACATGGCTTGTTTGTGAAAAACAAACCGATGTCATAACTTGTGAAACCTTTTCTCATATTGCGCATTCTAGATCGTCGAACCACTCCGCATTTTCGAAAATTCATCGATGAATCCACCCCACCAGTGGTTGATATACCGGTTGAGGCATTTCTTCGAACATCATACACACATTAATACCATTACACACGGATTGTAAAGTTTTCTTCGTCCATTTGTAAAACTCGACGTCCGAATTTATTTTGGTATATTTTGAAATGCTTGAAAATTACGAGTTGTGGATGTATTAACTTTTGTTTTTCAGAGAAAGCGTTCGAAAATTCATCGCTTGAGGTTTTGGTGCGTATCCACCAGATCCACCTAATTTTGAGGCCAGTTCAACTGGTGGATCAATCAGTTCAACCGGACTCAACCGAAACAGTAAATTTGGAACGTCCGTTATACATCGGTGGATGCACCGGTGAATTTTCGAATGCGTGGACTGTGAAACAGCCAATATTCTAGTAGGTCGGCTAGTGAAATTTATCTCGTAAAGCAGTAATATGTTTTTGTAGTTGTCATATTTTTTTTATAGTTGTGCATGGGTGTGCGAAAAGTAGTTCCCATTTTCTCGGTTTTCTAATTTTATCTTAACAATTTTTGTATTTCCCCGCTCTCATATTCTCACTTGGTTCTGTGATTCCTTGCACATACTATTTTGTTGTTTGTTCCGTTGCGTATCGTTAAACCGGATATGAAAACATGCTATCACGTATTTTATGGCGGAGTTAGTATATGCACGAAGGAATTCTGTGAGAGATTTGCTTCCGCGGTTGGCACGACACATGTTAAATTTATCCTCGAGGTTAC
This sequence comes from Clitarchus hookeri, assembly GCA_002778355.1. Taxonomy (NCBI): domain Eukaryota; kingdom Metazoa; phylum Arthropoda; class Insecta; order Phasmatodea; family Phasmatidae; genus Clitarchus; species Clitarchus hookeri. The sequence goes on from NQII01009897.1 coordinate 29,818, forward strand.
CGCCAACTTGGAGCTATTTTAGGCTGCTGATAGCAAGCAGAAAGGGCGACAGTGGTGCGCAGAGAATGTCGCGTGGTCCCCGCGCACATCATTCTACTGGCATGCAGTCGTGTGCTGGAGAATCCATGAGCATCTGTGCAATGGCATTATCTTGCCGGTGAAGTCCACCACAGCCGGCCGCACGAGTGTAAATATATTAAGCTAATAGGCGTGTTCGGTACAGCTGCACGACCATGCAAATCGCGCGTGAGAGTTTCGACAAATAGGTAACGCATGCACTATAGTCCATTCACTGTTACTTCAAACTTTCCTGATGCACTGGTAAAGTTCTACTTCCAGAATATTCCTCCGCCTCCTGCGAACACAACTTAACCCAGCCTAGAAAATGACACCAAAGGGACAGCGCACCGCGTTCGTGCGCACTAAGTTTAATAATAATTATGAATGAAATAAGATGTATTTATGTTAACAAAAGTTTAGAAAACATTTGATACATGATATATTTCGGAAACAACCAAAGCCGTCATACATAGGGTGATTTTTCAAAGGTGTGATTCAAAAAGTGTGAAGAAACCGCGAATAGACTATAGTAATGCACTATATGTAAGATGTGTTATTCAACCGAGGATGGAAGGCGACGGGTGACTTCCTGAAGTAGCTCGCACGAAGCGAAGAGCTCAGTTGAAGTACCTGCCCCTCCACCCGGTCTCGCCAGAGGGGGGACACGTGCTCGCATTCCCAGGTCTGTTGGCGGATCTCGAAAATAGCCGGGGCTAGTTAATAGTGCCTCTTGTCTCGCGGCTCCCGCCATTGTCTGCGCGGAAGCCCTCCCAAATTGGTGCACCCGATTGGGAACAAGCGAAACTCGCCCGCCGGGCGGGTTCACGGATCTCCGCGACGTCGGCACGTGCGTGCAAAAATGGTGCATGGACGAGAGCAACTTATTTTATTGTATTATTTCCACTTTCCCTACAGTGGCGAAGTTCACACAGTGTCTTTTGATACACATGACCAGGTATAACGTATTGTACACGTATGTAGACTCAAGAAACCATAAAAAATGACTTAAATTAATAAGAGGCGAAACAGATATATAATGACTCAGATTTTATGCTTAAAAATATTTGGTTTCTAATTATGTACATATACACATACAGAGTAGGACTAGAGACGAGGGAATATTTAAGGAAATTAAAATTACAATAGCCCAATCGTGCGCATCATAATCAGCATTGCCAAACATTCATAGTTTGCAGAACCTACAAAGAACATATGTGCAATGTCTAAACACGGATTGAAACTCAAACTTATTGCGATAAATTGACATTTGCCGTACAGTACGGACTAATTAAATTAAATGCATAAATCAACAGGCGTAGCAAGGGTGTATTATTTAGGAGGAAACAAAACCCAAAAAACTACAGAATAAATGGTGTGACGTGTGTGAATGCACTGCGAATATTCTTGATGTTTAATTGCTCTTAAAAGTTATTGGCATAGAAAAAACAAAGTTCGCCGTTCCTGTGTTCCGGTCCGATTTCGAGGCCACCTACCATCTTGTGTATCTGAAATGTTCTAAGACATCTGCATTGAGGGTGTAGGCTGTGTGTTAGTTTATATTAAGCAAACATCGCAAATAATGAAATATTGATATGTCACTTAAGACAAGATTTGCCATCATGAAAATTCCACAAAAGAAAATAGCTATATCATAGCGTTTTTGTGTACTACCTTGTGTACAACCTTGCATATTTTTTATGATTTTATTACTTTTTACAACCAATTTCAAGAAAAGTTTGCAATATACTAAACAGATAGGGCAAATGAAATACCAGTTGTAATTAAAGCCCGCGGCATGTTTTGAACATAATCAAATGAATCATCTTCTCTGCCGTGTCAATATCTGTAAAATTTAGTGAACAAAATTTTGGCATACACAGTACGAAATACAAATTCAATTGATGTTACAAGATGTCCGAGTTCGTGAGGGATGGAGTTCTTAATAAAAATAAAATAACTTAATTAGAATTAGAGTTCGTGAGGGATGGAGTTCTTAATAAAAATAAAATAACTTAATTAGAATTATTTATTTATTCACGCAGCTATTATTAACTATTCTTGTTATTCTCAGTGAGCGCAATATTTAATGTCTATCGGAATTCTAATTCCTTCTCAATGTCTGTATATCGATTATAGTCGCTTAATCCACACTCATTATTTACACACGTTCAGTCTGTCTATTGCTATCGTTCCAAATGTCTTACACTCACGCATCCAGTTCAATAATGCCGCCCGCCAGTCTCTCTCTTCACTGTACCGATGCTCGCAGTCCGCAGACTTCACTCCCGCTGGTCACTCGCCGCCACTTGACGCTCTGCTGGCTCGTCGCTTCGTTTTCTTCTCACACATGTCGCGCAATCCTACAAACTTTCAGACTTTACGCTCGGATGCCCGTCGCAGCTTAAATAGTCTCGTTGGCCCGATCTAGGTGATTTCCCGCACCCCGAGTCACGGTGAGAGGGGCTAAACATTGACCAGAACATTCTTTAAAGATAATCTCAGAAAGTCGATCCGTCCGAAGTCAAAAGCGCACGAGTCGCGATATACTTATTGTGGCGGCATCCCTTTGTAAATCTCCACAAGCTTCTTGGATTACTGCTCGACTGACCTCAACACATTTCTTCGCTCTTGCGAGCAGGACAAGCAAGGGAAGCTATGCAGGCCAGCAAGCACGTAACATTACTTTGGGGTAAAACCATTACGTGACAAATAGTTTTGGCTCACATACGCCTCAACATTTTAGCACACAAGTGAGGAGATATGTCTTATATATCCATACATATTATAAAATTCAACGTCTCTCTGTCTGTCTGTTAGTGTGCTCACTCGAGAACCACTTATCCGATTTTGTTGTTTTTTTATATATTTATTATTTTTTATTTAATTAATTAATTAATTCATAGCTATGTTTTCTGGCTAGGTTTTCGTAAATATTTTGTTACCTAAAGTAACATAAGGAATAAGCAGTGACAATAATAGTAATTCAAGTCGGAAAAAAGTTTACCGCCAGCAAGATCTCTTGCAATACGCTGTCTAAACCGTTAAAGATGGAACAATATCATGTAGTAAAGAATTATGTAGAATAAAAAGACCTAAATAAAACTCCGTGGTAGCATATATCTATATGTAACTAAACAACATTTGTGTGTCCATGCGAGCGGAGTCGCGGGCACTGCTAGTACTTATACATTGTACATATACAGTAGCTCACATTAATATTCGGCCACCTATGATTATCGCAGTTTCATGGTCTTATGTCACATTAGTAATGAAGATAAACTTAAATCGCATTGCACAATTTACATCTGCTCTTGCATTGAAACATTACATTCGCTGTTGAACATGGCCTCATTTGACATTCGACGTCATATCCGAAAGAATTTCGGTCATGCTCGTAGTGATACTGAGTTGCACATCAAGGGAACATCAACGAAGTATTTCCAAAACCCGAAACTTTTTTTCCGAAATGTCAAAACTCGGAACATAGTTTAGTATAAAAGTAAAAAATATATATATATTTGTATTTTTATGTTACTTTTGGATGGCACGAAATAGAACCATTACCGTTGTATAACACTATTTACCAAGTTCACAACTACATCCTGAAGTTACGTAGCTTCACGAACGCTTGTGAACCGACGTCAGCTGTTATTACTGCGTATGCGCCATTAAAAAAATTCTGTAGGATAAAATCAATGTACTTTTCATTGCACCCATTCTAAATACATACAAATAATGCAGATCTGTTGCCAACATGTGTGATAATTCGAGGTATAAATACCTGCAACAAAGGAAACTGTACGCGTTCGGATTTTTGACATGTAATTCGGCTTACATTACTAAGTTCGTCACAAGTTCTTTAATATATTTGTGTGTCTGAGATTATTCAGTAAAAGGTAACATTTTAAATGGAAGTAGAAATATGAAAAGTTTTGCTGAAAGATAATGTACATTTTCTGTATATTAAACAAAAAAAACTTTTTATTTACAGGGGGTTATATCAAACATGACTAGAATGTTCTCTTTTAACATTTCAACCTACCTTGGCATTAAAAAAAAATTTCCAAATTGTTTTATTTTTTATTGAGTTTAATTCCCTCCCATTACTAAGTTTTACTAGGACTCTTCACATTTTGTTTTAAAATGCTTTGACGTCGCGGCAATTTAGTGAAGCATGCTCAGTAACGACGGCCGTAATTTGTCCACAAGCGTTCATTTTGCTCCAAGGGCCATTGTGCACTGGCCATGTGAATGGCGATCGGGGCAGATGCCCTGGTAGGAAAGGTGCGGAAATGCACAGATAAAAGCAAGGTCGGGGCACTAGACTTTTTCGAGACGACTACAGTTGCCGGAGAGCAGTGGCGTGACAAATAGGGACGGCAGGGTATTATACGGTATCCCTGCCTGATTTTAGTAAAGGGTACCAAAGAAAAAAATTGGGTGTCTGACCCCTCCCGGCTGAAATGCTTTGATATATAGTATACAACCTCTAATGAATTGCCATAAGTAAATTTCCGATACTTATTATGTACATCCGGAGAGGCCAGCTTGTGTTTAACACAATTAACTTGTAGCTATATACTAAAGGCTTGCACACGCAAAACCATATTATATCNTTTTGTGTGACCTGCTGTCTACAAACCAAGAATTAAAATTCATTTTGGGCCTTCAAATAGCTGGTAGTTTCCCTTTCTATTTTATATAAATAATTTGTCTTCAGAGTTTTTTAAGTGCTTGGCCTACAGTGTCTGCGACTTTCTTCCTGTATATATGCTTCGTGTCGGACCTTATAAATGTCGTTGTGATGTGGTACTTGATGAAGCTTCAATTTACAGTATCCTTGGTGGCCGTGCCGCTAAGGTGTGTTAGCCATCCTCAGCATAATTTGAACGCCGAGCTGATACCTAGGGTTTTCGGTAAGATCCTACGTCCCCAATTTTTTATATATGTATTTTGAGATTGACTGGTATTAAAATCGGTGTTTGATGATTGGAAGTACCAGACTTAACACACACTCTCGCCCTAGTAGTGTCAAGAGTTACAGATTTTGCGACGCATTCACTCATCTTAATGTAACTCGCTTTCGTGTAGGTCCTCTACTGATGTATGAGTGTATGTTGTACCAGTTTCTGTGTTGTAATCTTTGCCTCAGTGATGCTATGTGACGATGACGTAGTTTTTGCGTGTACTGTACTTAAGCTTACGAGATAACTTATCTAGAAATAATTGTTTTTGTTTTTGTCCAATCTCACTTATCGCAGTTGAAAGGTGGCGTGAACTGTGAAGTCTTTATTTTCAAAGTGGTTAATGTATGCGAGATAAACGCGACCTTTTTTAATTTAGCAAATGAAATTGTCGCACTGTTTAAGGGATCTGCGCAGTGAAAGTATTTTTAAAATTTTCACAAAGTCGGTGGGCTAAATAAACTAAACCAGGTTAATTAAGGGGTGGAGATCTTAATGTAATAAAACAGTTTAATTTATTAAAAATAATTTAAAAGAGGTTAATTTTATCACAATAAATTTACATCTCTTGCTATTTATAAGTAATACATTTCAATCAGTACAATTACCTCAAAGAAATTAATGTAATTAAACAACTAAAGTCACTCATTATAGACAGTGTAACAAAACCTAATAAATTATATGTCCATATTTGACAGTTCGAATATTTACGATGACGTCCGTATCACATGTTCATGCAGTCCCACCTCAGTTTAGTCAAGATCCCAACAGTCCGCAATGTTGTAGAGTTCTTCGAGCGCCCTCATGCACAGTAGTCTTTAACTCGTCGAGTTTCACGCTCTCTCGTCCCTTCACAACACAAACACCTCGTCCACCGTCTTCAGTCCTCTTCACCGATGTCCCTCGCTGAACTCGACTTTGCCTCGGTTACCGCACTTAACAAAAAAAGATTTCTACCAACAGACTGCCGACCATTGAACCGCTGCAATATTTATTGGGGCGTAGGCCATCACCCAGAAATTTCTCTAAATGCTGCGTTGCACTGAGGGTCCTAGTTACCAGAACATTCTTCCGCATCCTCTAACCTCTTGGGCTTCTCCAGTAAAGGGGAGGGGCCTGTGACGCCAGCCAGGTCGCCACTGTCAATCAT